>JASDQU010438681.1:15549-34692 GCA_032191745.1 Picea mariana
ATCCTTTATGGCAGTTATTGTCACCTTTGAACATGGCACCTGTTTGTGTCTCTTCTTACAATTGGGTAATATTCTTTCCTCTGAGTCATACCAATTCCATGTGTCATTATACTTTTTCTTCCCAGTTGAAAATTTCTCTTATTTTCATCACATTATTTTCTTGATACTCATCGAGTCAATGTTTCCAAGTCACTTGTCATGCCTCATAATTTTCAAGGGGAGTTTCACTTAAAACCATCCATCTGCAATATTACCAGTTTCCATTTCTTGTGTCAATCCATACTCGTTTTATCTACCATCTCACATCACTTTCTTCTTTCATTTTCATGTTGATGATGGGGGATACATCAAGACCCTCCTTCGACAAGTTCATTTCTACCAACTTCAACACATTATCCGAGAATTAGACTTAGAAACCATTTATTCCATTCGGACCTGCATACCTCAATGGAAGACCTCCTCACTTCCGACAGTAGGTTTACATCATCGACCTCTAATTGGATGATTCCACGAATGTTCAAATTCAATTCATTTATTCACATTCGCTGGAATGTACTAAAGGTACCTTGAGAATCATTCTCATCATTGGTGATTTCTCTCGCACTTGTTAATGGTATACCTCAATGTACTATAATCAAATGGTTTCTACCATGTTTGACATCAAGTCATCTATTCACATGGCTAGATTTGTAACGTCTCAAGATCGAGACGAAGACCCTATTTTGGGTACTCACTTTGTTATGTGCTTTGCCCAGGCTACGATGGATATCATTTGAGCATGTAAAATATTTTACTACAATCACCATGCTGGAAATCTTATTGATATATATATTATCACATCGATCCACATTGTATTGATCCATGGCTATGCTTTGTCTTCTCATATCTCCACTATGTATTTTTTGTGGTTGTGATCAGTTCATGTCATGGAGGTATGGATCCACATTGTATCTTTGTTGGCCGTAGGGATAATTTTAGGGGATAAATTTCGATAATGGGATAATTTTCCATGGTTTTTCCAAAAATGAGATTCGTTATTTTAAAAATGATTTGCTTAAATTCTATAGGATAAAATTATTTTACCTTAAAAATCGCCAGAATTTTATAAAAACTATATAAAATCCTTAGAAATTCGAATATTTTTACAAAAATATCGCCAATCATTTATAGTTGGCATATGAAGGATTAGTAAGATTCGCCAAGGTTTCTACATTTTAAAATAAATTTCCATCTTTAAAATCATCCTTGGTTGGCCATATCCTTAGTTAGTGTTTTCATGGATCCGCAGTGTATTGGTCGGCAGCCATGCTTTGAGTCAACTCATATTTTGAGCATAGGTATGCATGCCTAGGGAATGAAAACATATATTTATATTGTTTTATGGTTGTTCGCATCTTCTATCAGGTTCTCTGACTCCAACACCCTTGCATTGAAGAATTTTTAAAGTGTTTCAGCCATCAGTTTTTCTTCTGACCTCACACTTTAGGGGCCATTTGTTACACACAAAAATTTCACACTTGAGTGTTGAAAAGTGACATATGCACCTTGTTAAGTGTCACATGCACTGACACAAGTGTCAAATTCACCTTACCTAGTGTCAAATTCGTTTTTATAAGTGTCACAACGTGTTGACACCATGAAAACATGTGTAACAATCCCTAAGCCAAGTTGGAAGAAGAAGTCCTATCGTATGATAATTGAAACATACCTTTTCTTGGAAACATTGACCATTTTTTGGCATTTTAGAAGGGTGGCGCTCCCCTCCCTATGATGAGGGAGCATTGGTGCTCCCCTACCATGTTAAGGGAGTGCCACTTTTGGCCACTGGTGCTCTGCCTCTCACTAAGTGGGGGTTCCAGTCTGGTTAGAGGTAATATTTGGATCTTCCTCCTTTTCCTAAGGGCTAGATCTCTTGGGATGTGGTTTTTTGTGGTCGAATCTTATACTATGGCTCTATCCTAGGATCTTTCATGGTGTGTGTACCTCTCAAAGTCTATATATTGAAGGTATTTCCAAGGTGAAGGGGGGAAGAATTAAAATATCAAACCTTTGATATTGGGAGAATCATCATCATTTTGATTTAAAGGTTCATGCAAGTGTTGGACGAGGAGATCTTGGAGAATATTGATGCATCGTCAATCATGCTTTGCAAGTGTCTTCTTTGGCTTTCCAATTAATATTAATTTGTCCTTTTCCCTTAAAGTTCATATGTTCTACATTTGCTTTCCTATTGTCATTTCAGTCTTCATAGACAGATGTGCTTTGTCTAATCCTATAGAGTAGGAGGAAGTGTTCCTTTTCTAGTCTTTGCAGGACTTCAGTTGTGTTGAGGATCTTGGAGATCAAGCCCAAGGATTGAAGCAGCAAGGATGGACATCGCAACAAGGTAGGTTGCATTATTCTTCTATCTTTCTTGATTGATTGATTTATATCTATAGGGACATTATCAACCATTTTTTTACTTCTGTCTTTGGACCAAAGATAGGGGTCTTGGTTTAAAGGGGAGCTTAGCATGTTCGTGGGATACGATTTCTCGCAACAGCAGTAGAATAACTTTCTTATCACTAGAGGGTGTCTTTTGTGTGTTAGATGTTGTCACAGTAATTTCAAAAGAGGAGGGAGGGTTGGAAGATGAATATTTGTTTGCACTCTTGGTGGTTACTGCATTTTGGGATAGATGAATCTCTTCCATCTCTTCCTCTTCTTCTTCTACCAATCCAAAATAAATATCCCAAAAATAATTGACTTCCCTTTCTTTTGTTTCATCAATCTCTTGAGATTAATCTTGTTGTTCTACTTACCCCTCCTCTTCTTCCTTATATTTATTATAGGTATCAATTTTCCAAGACTTGATTCCCTGTACAAAATCTTCCATGTTTACGCCTTCTAAAGGAGGGGTTGTCTTAGTGGTAGGAGGGGTACTCTTTTCCTTTTTTGGTGTGAATATTAAACATTTCTTGGGGTTTGAAAATCCTTCTCAACAATTCTTTTTCATAACAATGATTTCGTTAGAAAAATTCTTCACAATTCTCTAGAGGGATTCCATTTCTATGGAATCTTGATCTTTTTTATCCTCTGGAGGTTTGGTCACAGCAGTTTTGGTTTTGACACTAGTTTTATCCTTTGAAGATTCAACTCTAGGATTGCCTTTAAGCCTGAGCATGTCTTTCTCAAATTTAATGGCTTGTTTAAAGGTAGCTTCTAAAGTGTTTTTCCCATCCCTTTTTACAAATATTACAATGGAAACATGGAAGGTTGAAGTATAAAATTCAATAGAAACATCTTCAACGGGATTGTAAGCTTGAGGAATTTTATTGATTAAAGTGAGAAATTTTTGATTGAAATCCTTAACCTTTTTTTCGCATCAATTTTAATCTTAGAAATAACTATAGTTAACGTTATTGGGGTCTTGTCTTCACCAAATTTTTCAATAACAATGGTTTCAAAAGCATTCCATCTAGTGATTGAAGATTGAGCTAAAGAAAAGTACCAGGTGGAAACCTCATTTTCAAACATGTAAGTAAATCGTCTACAAATGACATCCTCATGTTGTACATTCATTAATCTAACTGCAAGAATAAATGTATTAACATGGTCTTCGACAAAGTCTTTCTTATCTAGGTCGAATTTGGGAAAAAACTTCTCAAGATGTTTGGGCATGTCATAGACTTCTCCAAGTACTGCAACAACATCGAGAACCAACCAAGGTTGGTTATTTTGTTGGTTAGGGTTCGACTAGTTAGAATTAACTTCAGCCATTCGATGAGGATTTGTAGGGTTTCCCCCTTCTCCTTCCCCTTCTAGTTCACCCCATGGTGTTTTGGGTGGTGATTCGGGAGGAATGGGAGGTCTACCACCACCACCAAAGAGTAAGTAATTTTCTAGGTCAAATATGAGGGTTTAGAGACTCCTTGTAAGACTTATGATAGGTGATAATTGGGTGTCCTGACGATTGGGTTTCCTTCATGAGGAAGGGAACTTTGAAGAGTCAGTTATGCATTGACCTGAAGTTTGACCTTTGTCCCATGTTGTCTTGGCTAGCTTATAATCTTGGTTGACAGGTAAGCAACCATCTGGTGATGATTTTGAACCTCCTCCAAGTCATGATTTATCCTTGGAATGCATGCAACCATGCAAAGTTGTGAATCTACTATACAATGTTCATTCACTACTGAAATATAAATTTGCTACAAAATCTGTGATTCTATAGTGACTTATTAAAAAATGGCTTTTATACTAATTTGCATAAGCAAAGGTGAAAACATGCAAGAATAGACAAATTCACCTTAAATGTGTCCTTTGATATACAAATCATGTAGGTAGGTGAATAACCATGGAAAATGAAGTTACAATAGAGTGTAAGAGAGTTCATAGGCATAGGTTTAGAAGGAATTTTAAATAAGGAAGTGAAAAAAAGAGTTCAATTCAAGGACCCAACATCTCCCCCAAAAGAAAGATGTTGCATGTCCTCATGCAACAAAAAATGTTTCATTCCTAAAAAAATTACTACCTTCCTAAAACCTTCAAAAATTTCAAAGTTGTTGATCCTGAGCTCTTAAAATCTTTTTGTGGAATCTATTAAAATATTCATACCAAATGATGAATCTTGGATCTTCCTCTTATCTTCATTAAGATTAATCTTTAGTCTTCGATTTTCGATTTTAACCTATTGGCTATGAGTGTACCATTTTATAGATTTCTTGATTAGCAACTTATTTTTTGCTTTGAATTGCTCATTTTCCCTCTATATCCTGGAAATGTTAGTCTTCAATGTTTCATTCTCAATTTTGATATTCCTATAAAGGAATTCTAGCTCCTGAAGCTCTTCTTTCATCTTCTTGAATTTACTAACTTGTTTCGGTAGCTTTGAGGATGAACGCATTGAATATGGAACTGCTTCTTTCTCAATTTAAGTGGTAGTATAAACCTCATTTTCTTGAGTCATAGGCTCATCAAAAATTTTAGTTGCATCATCATCAAGCTTTGACAACCTGCCCCTATTTCCTAGAATTAGTGAAGGACTAAAAGACAACCTGGTCCTGGGAGTGTTTTTTTACTGTGTGGGAGGTTTTTCTTCAGAACACATTGGTTTAATGGTGGTTACCAATTCCAACATCTCGCTATCCTCCATCGTTGAGTGAATTCAGCGAGGAGGAATCCATGGTCCTCCTTCCGGATTTGTTGGAAAAGTTGCTAAATCAAATTTTCTCTCTCTAGGAGGAAAATTTTATTTGTTTGGCTGGTGTTTTGATGTGCCCAAGCATTGTTTGTTTTGTTGGGTGTATTTAACTATTAGAATATATATTTCTTCCTTTTTTGAGCGTATTTAACTATTATAGGGTCGATTTCTTCCTTTATTGGGAATATGTAATCATTACAGGGTCGTTCTCTCCTCTATTGATCCATTCCTTGGGTGTTGTGCATCATAATCGACCAGTTGGTCGATGTTAATACTTAGTGGGTCATTTTCTTAGATTTGGGATCTTATTCTTTACCCATAGATTGTTGTATTACTCCCTTTTCTTGATAATCATTCCCTTCGTATGATGGACAATGTATTTCATTGATTGATCGTCCCTCTTCACTATTGGATGATCTGTTTTATGGGATGATTGAACTGTTTTCCTGATACGCCGTACGACCTTCCAAGAACTCTCTTACTCTTTCGCAAGTAGCCAAAATAAACCCCTCACTATATGTTCATTCTCTTTTCATTGAATAATTCAATGGTGAATAACACCCACAATTTTTCTTGAGTGAAAGTTTGTCTCTAGTTGACAAGAGTGAGTCTTAAGTCAGTAGCATTGGATTTTAATAATTCTCAAGCATTGTTGTTATTTATGTGATGGTAAGAGAGGAGAGTGTCTATTGAATTTAATGTGGGTGGGAATTGGAGAGCTATATTATGTTCAAGTGTTATGAACATTCATTTATAATAGGCCGGGTCGAGTTCAACACTCATGGTTTTCTTTCAAATTGAAATAGAGCAATGAAATAAGATTAAACAAGGTTTTGTGTTGGAGAAATGGACAAGCTATAAGCCTACCATTTACATATCATCCTTTGATCCAGAATGGATCATCATATAGTTTTTCATCTATCTTGGTACTTTATGGGTGGAAACATTGGAGGAATTAGCATGTAAGGCCCATTTAGTGGCATGTCCCAGTTTGGATTTTGGGGTCTGGAACCTTCCTAACAGGGATGATTTTAGGGGCTAAATTTTGCTCATGGGCTAATTTTCCATGGTTTTTCCAAAAACAAGATTCGCTATTTTAAAAATGATTCGCCCAAATTCTATAGGATAAAATTATTTTACCTTAAAAATCGCCAAAAGTTTATAAAAATATATATAAAAAACTTATAAATTTGAACGTTTTTTAAAAAATATTGCCAAACATTTATAATTGACATATGAAGGATTAGTAATATTCGCCAATGCTTCTACATTTTAAAATAAATTTCCATCCTTAAAATCATCCCTGCTTCCTAAGCCATTTCGAGGCATCAAAAGGAAATTTTTGGAGTCAAAATGTTGTGAGCATATCTCGACCCCTCAACCTTGTTCTACACACCAAAATGTTTCCAACAGTTCAAAATTCACCTCAATTGAAGTTTGCACACAAAAGTTATGCCTTCTGAAAATTGACCTACCTTGTTGACCACCACGGTACCAAGTGGATGCCACATCATCCCCCATTACTAACTTGTTGGGATAGTCACATGAAAACTTTAAAAAATATTATAGAAGGTCAAAAATATTAACACTAATTAATGGTTGAGGCATGGAAAAACCCTAATCCTAAATGGTTATCAGACTGTGTTAAACATTGGGATGTTAGGAAGAGAGGGGGTTCCACTCTTTTAGAATTGTACTTGTTATATAGTTGAGAAGAACATGTAGGAGTGGGATTTGAGAGCATAAAAAAGGAGAAATAAAATTTTGCAGCAGCCATTCAAGCCATAGTGTAAAAGGAAACTCAACAGTGAGTGCCCCTTTCTTTGTATTTTCATTTTCATAACTAAAGGAAAGAGAGTAGAACATAGGCCTCACCTTCTAGATGGTTTTTCTTCCGTATTATGTTTCCCAATATACATTTTGTGTTCATATGTGTGTTTGGTATGTCCATTTGTGTAACACACCCAAACCCTAAATAGTCTTTCTAGGGGTGGAGCATCAAATTTTCGCTTTCCCTGTGTTGAGCCTCTAAATTGACATCCCCACTACCCTATTATACTCCTCATTTATACCTTTTTGGCCTACCTAAGCTTGGATAAATGACAAAGAACACTACCATTAGCCATTGATAAGGTCATAAGGTAAAGTATAATTGAATTCATGCATTTTGTGGTTTATTGAGCTAGGAGACTAAATATTTCATGTACTAATGTTTTAAATTTCCACGTGTAACCTTTGACCTCTAGATAAGTCTGGCATTTATGTATCAGCTCAGTCATCCGGTACTTATGCGCCAGATTTCCACTGTCTGAATCCGGTACCAAATGCACCTTCCATTCAGATCCGGTACCAAACCATTCACTGTCGCGATCAGGTAACAACAGCTGTAGACTGTTCTAGTCTGGTACCAACCACTTGTGTGTTGTTTGGATCCGATACCATCTATCGAATCTCACCTGTCATGATCTGGTACCAATACAGGAATAAAAATATACCAAGTTTAGCTCGAGATCGTGCCCAAGATAATTGTTGGATGTTTGTTGAATCATCAAAGCTCTAGCAAGGCTATGTTAAGTTAGTTTGTTTATTGCTTCATCCTCATACACTTCATGTTATGAGGATGAAGATTAAAATATGTAACTGAATATATAAATTTGACAATTGACTAATCTTCTAAAGATTTCACCTCCTTGTGTTTCATGACTAAGACTGTTTAAATAGTCATGGAAAGGATGGTGGAAGTAGTAGAGATATAGCATAACACAGCATGTGAAGCAATGTTACATATTGTAGAACATATTCTGAGTTAAAGTTTAATAGAAGGATGTCATTTATTTCCATGTCTTGATCATTTATGAATGAATGTGAGTTGAGTTATTAGCAGAGTTTAATTCTATATTTTGATATTTGAATAAGAGTGATGTGTGGATTGAAAGAAAACTTATTGTATACTCCAGTCATTGACCTGTTGAAGCGGCAAGGGCCCACCGCCCAACAAAGGTTAGCATCTTTGTAGATTAGTTTTAGCATTTGATTTTAGTAGCATAATTGTGAGATTAGCTGAATCTTGACTCTTTCAGATGATAGCAGTATAGTTCAGTCTAGGATTTCGATTATATGATTTTTTAGAGATCTTTACTTACTATGTTTTGCATATGTTCTGTTTCTGTTCTTATGAATTTGGTTTTTCCTAATGTACATGTATGTTGACAGCAGTAGTCAAACATATTTGGAAAAGAACTAGTGAAGTTCACAATAGAATATTGTGAACCACAACATACCCAGTATATTGATTATTGAACTACCCATGCTATGTCTTGATGATTGATGTGTGATTCCCTTTTCAGAGTGTGATTGCATGATTAGCTTCCTGGGTCATATAGAAGATTTGATCTATCAAAAGAACTCCGTCTCATACTTGCATGTGCCCTAATGGAGTAGATAGCCTCTTTGTGAAAGACAACCAAAGTGTGTTTTTGTTTGCTAGTTTGCTTTGTTTTCAGCATGCATAATCTAGAATAGTTCTATGCTCCTGACATTAGAGTTACCTTTCTTACTGGTGTCTTTTAACTCTATTGATTACGAATCCCGGATTGATAATTAATGAGTGCATTATACTAAACACATAAGTAGCACAACATTTTGGCATCGTTGATGGGGAGTTGCAAACGATGGGAAGTGATTTTTAGCTTAGATTGTTTGTATAGTTTGAATGATTTTAAAGGTTACTTGAGGGAGGAGGATAAAATGTTTAATACGTGAGTGAAGAGCCACACGACCACTAGAGTGGGGTTCTCTGAAGCCAGCTTGCCTTCTTACCTTCTAGATAGAATTAGGATTTCAATTCAGTTAAGAATAAAATTTCCATTTTATTCATAGATATAGAGATAATAAGGGTATATTTGTAAGCTCTAAATGTTCAAAAACAACCCCCCCCACATCCCACTAATCCAACTGACACTGGTGCAGGAGGAAGTTCAAGGGGAGCCAATGAGGCTCCAGAAGAGGAACCTAAAATGGAAGATCAACATTGGGGCAGGCAAAATGTGAATCTGTTGAAGGAACTGAACATTTAGGAGACACACAAAATACAGTTTCTGAACCATCTATCAGTGGAGGAGGAACACCTAGCGAAATGGTAGAAGAAGAAGGAAATGCAGCCACTGAGACTGAGACCTTTGGGTTTCCAATCTTGGATATTTCCAGAAACATCAGCATGAAAAACATCCCACTATCATCGTTACCCACTTTCATAGGTATGTCAATTGAAGATCTAGACTAATTTTATTCGAGTTTGACATATTATGTAGAAGCTACAACTACTCAGACGATGCCCAAAAACTTAGGCTCTTTCCTGCCACAATGAAGGATTCAACCTTAAGATGGTTCATGAGCTTAGGAGAAAATACAATTCTCTCTTGGGATCAGATGAAAGACACATTTTTAAGGAAATACCAAGACTATTGTAAGGATAATGCTAAAAATGACATTTTTAAAATGCAGCAAACAGAAGATGAAAGCCCTGAAGACTACTTAGAAAGGTTCTTATACAACTATCAGAAATCAAAATTATTCACCATAGACCCAGCTGTAGTAAGAACTGTATTTTTGAAAGGTATTAGAGATGACTACATAGAAGTTTTAAACTTGTTAAGTTCAGGAGATGTGCCCCAAAATCCTTTTTCAGAGATTGCAGATTATTGTAGAAGATACTCAAAAGGACAAGCTAAATCAGGAAAAGGACCAAGAGATTCTTTTAGCAGAAATACAAGACAAAGATCAGGGACTGTCACCAGAATTGAGTTAGGAAACTTATTAGAGAACTTTAAAACAGACATCTTGAGCACAATCAGTAACCAATTAGATACCCTAAAATTGAAAAAGAAACAACAAGAAGAGACTGTTTTAGCAATATTTTTTCCTAGATGTCGAAAGAAACACGGTGAGAAAGAATGCCCATTAAATATCATAGAAATATGTGGCATGTGTACACTAGAGCACCCCACATCTGAGTGTCCAACTTTGCTTGAGCTACAAGCCATGTATAGGGGAGGAGGAGTCTCATAAGAACAACCATACCCTTCTAGAAGACCTTGGAGAGCACAAAACCCCAATGAATTTTATGAACCTAATGCACAGTATCAATAGCAACAATGGGGTCCTCCTCCAATGCCCTATCCACAATGGACAACTCAGCAAGCTCAAACTCAACCTTGGCAACAAGGTTGGAGGGGGCCTGTGTATGGGAATCCCTCTTACCCTACATATCCACAGTATCTTGCAAACACTTCCCAATTACTACCTAGATTTAACCCACCGCAGATGCAATCTTTACTTCCACCTCCTATACAACAACAATTTACAGTCCCCTTGAACCCTAATCAGCAGCAGCAAGTATCTATAAATGCAAATCAACAACCAAAAAACCAAGTTGCCCACAACCCTCTGAGACCAACAACAATCCCTGCCCAGCCAATCCCTAACCCCAATAACCAACCCACCCACCCTATGCAGAATGCAAAAGTTCAAACCTTTCCCACCTATTAAATTCAACTAAGATTAGGGAAAGTTGTAAATCAATCAAATCCTTGGGTAATAATTCAAGAATAAAATAATCATTCTGAAGAAGAAAACACTCAAACCACCCTTGTAGAAGAAGAGACTTCCCGTCCTATTCCAACCACTTCTCAGTCCATAGGAGTACCTCAACAAGTTAATCTTCCACCCTACCCTAAAATATTATTAGAGAAGAAACCTGACCCACCCTTGCACAAAGACATAGAGGATGAGTTACGAAATGTATGTATAAAAATACCTCTACTTCAAGCCATTAAGGATATCCCCATATATGCCAAAATCATAAGGGATCTTTGCCTTAAGAAACTAGGAAGGAAAAAGAAGGAACCTCCCCTTGTTCAGGTGGTGGGGCAATTATCTGAATTTATTTCTAAAATGCCATACAAATATAATGACCCTGGGAACCCAGTAGTCACTATTGAAATTAATGGTATTTCCTTACCAAACACACTCATTGATTTGGGTTCAGCAATTAATGTAATGCCTTTTGACACTATGCAAAAACTCCAAATCAACCAGTTGAGACCAACCCAAACCATGATAGAGTTAGCAGACAAGTCAGTCATTAGCCCTGCAGGAAGTCTAGATGATGTCATAGTCACTCTAGCTTCTTGGGAGTATCCAGTAGACTTTCTAGTCATCTATTCTAAATCATCCTCCAAACCAGGACACCTTGTGGTTCTTGGACGTCCTTGGCTGGCCACAGCAGATGCCTTTATCAGTTATCGGTCTAGTGAGATGACTATATCCAATGACACACATAGCCAAAATCTTGTCCTCTTCCCTCGTGCCCAACTGGAATAGGAGATACCTGTTTGGTTAGAAAACCCTTGTGGAGAGGAAGATTGCATTAGACCCATGTTAACACTTGAACAAGTAAGAGGAATGCAAGAACAATCAGATGAACAAGTCTTAAGTTTATTTTTGGTTGATACAAATTGCATTGAATATCGGAGGTCTTTTGCAGAGTTGACACACATTTTCAGTTCTGAATTTCAACAAACTCAGCACCTTGATATCACTCAATTATATACTTTATCACCAGCTTCCTCAGAGAAGGAAGAAAGTACTAAACTTGTTGACATTAGTCGAGGAAAACCTTTGTATATCAACTCTAGTTTGGAACCAGAACAAAAGTCACAAGTAATTGAAATGCTCCAAAGACAATTTGATGCCTTTGGATGGGATTATGCAGACATGAAAGGCATTCACCCTGACACATGCACACATCATATCTACACTAATGACCAAATCAAACCAGTTAGATAGCCTTAATAAAGGATGAATCCATCCCTCAAAGATATTGTAAAAGAGGAATTGCAAAAACTCCTTCAATCCAATCTCATATACCCCATTTCAAATAGTCAATGGGTGTCTCCACTTGTCATAGTTCCCAAGAAAAATGGTAAGTGGAGAATATGTGTAGACTTCAGGGAGTTGAACAGGAGTTGAATAGGGATTATTTTCCCTTACCATTTATTGATCAGGTGTTGGATACCTTGTCCAAGAAGAAGTATTTTTCATTCCTAGATGGGTTTAGTGGTTATAACCAAATATAAATAGCACCTGAAGAGCAGGAGAAGACCACTTTCACCTGCCCATGGGGAACCTATGCTTATAGGGTTCTTCCTTTTGGACTTTGCAATGCCCCAACCACTTTTCAAAGGGCTATCCTAGCCATTTTCTCTGACTTGACCAATGATTGTGTGGAAGTCTACATGGATGACTTTACAGTCCATGGAAATGACTTCCAGGAAGCTTTGACCAGTCTAGAAAAAGTCTTGATTAGATGTAAGGAAACTAATCTTTCCCTAAGTAATGAAAATTCAAAGATGATGCTCATTGAAGGTATTGTTTTGGGACATCACATCTCTGGTTTTGGAATAAGATTTGATCTGGCAAAGATTCATATTATCACACAAATCAGAATACCTTCCTCATAAAACGAAGTTTGCAGCTTTTTAGGGCATGTTGGCTACTATAGAAGATTCATTCCGAATTTTACAAGCCTAGCTACCCCTTTATTCAATTTATTATCTAAAGAAGCCAAATTTAATTGGGATGATCAATGCCAAGTATCTTTTGAGATTCTAAAATAGAAATTGTGAACTACCCCTGTATTAAGAGGACCAAATTGGTCCCTTCCTTTTCATATATGTATCGATGCCTCAGACAGAGCCCTTGGGGCAGTTCTTGGACAAAGGGAAAAACAAATGCCTTATGCTATTTACTTTGTCAGTAAAAATCTGTCTCCAGCATAAGTTAATTATAAGGTCATAGAAAAACAATTATTAGTTGTGGTCCATGCTATCAATAAATTTAGACACTATATTACAGGATATCAAGCTTTTGTACACACTGATCATTCAACCATCAAATTCTTAATGAACAAACCTGTAAAAAACCCTAGAGTTACAAGATGGTTGTTATTATTACAAGAGTTTAATATCAACATTATTGATAGACCTGGTAAGGATAATCTTGTGGTTGATTTCTTATCTAGAATGATTCATCCAGGAGACAACGCACCAGTAGATGATAAATTTCCTGATGAAAATTTGTTTGTTATTTCTACATTTACTCCTTGGTATGCAGATGTAGCTAACTATCTGCTGACAGGGAAGATGCCTCAAAAATTGTCTCCTAAATAAAAACAGAAAGTAATTCATCTAAGTGCAAACCACATGTGGCACGATGATTGTCTCTACAAAACAGAACCATATTTGGTAATAAGAATATACTTTAAGGGAAGATGAGATACATGATATTTTGCAATCCTGCCATGATGGTCCTTGTGGAGGACACTTTGCTGACAAGAGGACCGCTTATAAATTTCTGCAATCTGGTTATTATTGGCCTAATATTTTCAAAGATGATATAACTTATGTATCCAATTGTGATGAATGCCAACGAATGGGTAAGCCTACTGCACGAGACCAAATGCCACTTCAAGCCCAAGTAGTCATTGAGCCTTTCGAGAAATGGGCATTATATTTTGTAGGGCCCATTAACCCTGAATCTAAAAAGAAAAAGTATATACTTGTATGTACTGACTATGTGACTAAGTGGGTTGAAGAGAAATCTTTACCAGCTGCAAGTGAACAATCAGTGGTGGATTTCTTTTTCAATGACATTTTTACTAGATTTGGGGTACCTCGGGAAATTGTGACTGATCAGGGAACTCAATTTACCTCCAATCTAGTTAAAACTATTACAGAACAGTACCAAATCAAGCACAGGAAATCTACACCCTATCATTCATAAACAAATGGACAAGTAGAGTCTACCAACAAAGTCATTGAGTCCATTCTTACTAAAACAGTACAGCTACACCACAAGGATTGGGCTGACAGATTACTAGAATCCTTATGGGCTTATAGAATCACCTAGAGGAATACAACAGGACATACACCTTATGAGTTGGTGTACGGGAAGCAGGTGCTTCTCCCTATAGAATTCAAGATCAAAACCTTCAAGACTGCAGTACAAGTTGGCATGAACTTAGATGAAGCCCAACAACAAAGACTCTTGCAGCTTAATGAGCTGCATGAAATTAGGCAGGAAGCACTTCAAAGAACCACCCTCATTCAAGAGCAGAGAACAAAATGGCATGACAAGTATCTCAAAAAGAAAAATTTTCAACTAGGAGATTGGGCCATGTTGTATGCCAACAGATTCAAGAATTTCAAAGGTAAGTTAACTAATCATTGGATGGGACCTTATGACATTGATATTGTCTATGATAATGGTTCAATCAGGATAAAGACAATTGACGAACATCAGACACCACTACTTGTGAATGGTCACCAGTTGAGAATTTATAACAAACCTCTGTCAAAAGAGGAATTTCCGACACATGTACTATAGAATTCAGATATGCAAGTGATCAGTAAGGAAGGAAACCTTCCTACTAATCCACATTGATTGATTGATTTACTTTTAAAAAAAAACCTTTGTACATAGGTGTGGATTGTGTTAATAAGCTTAAGGTAACAATGGATTCTTACCTCCTTTTGTTTTACTTTTGCATTTTATCTTTGTAAGTAGATTTCTATAATTTATTTGATCCTTCACGAACTTTATAAACATCAGTTGGTAGGCATCAACAATACTCTGTCTAGTTTGGTACCAACAGTGTTGATCCGGTACCAGAAATCATGTTCTGGTCCGATACCAGCAATCCTATGTTGGTCCGGTACCAGAAGTCTATCCTTATACGGTACTATCAGGACACATCACCTAATTGACAAGGAATGCTACGCCTATTTCAAAATCTTATGAAGTATGAAGCCATGTAGTAACCACTTAAGCTAGAACCAAGAAGCCTAATGCAGCATCAAATGGCAGCCCTTATGAAGCAATAATTTCTTTTGGTTCTGTTGTTGACTAAACGGAAGTATTTTAATTTCTTTTGGTTATGTTGCTAGCTAAAAGGAGAATTTTTAATTTCTTTTGGTTCTATTGCTAGCTAAAAGGAAGAATTTTTAATTTCTTTTGGTTTTGTTGCTTGACAAAGAAGACATAATATTTACCTATGATTGTTAAAAGAACCATGCTTAATCTGCTTCAAAGTCTAGAGGTTTCCCTTATCTAGTATTTCAGCATGATTAAAGGGATAAAAAATATATTAGCCTACAAGTAACTATCTCACCCTAACTAGACTTCAATAGTATTCATTGGATTATCTTTACTAAAGAGTAACATATGAGTATATGAACACTCTCTGTCATGGGCACACTAGGAAAAATTTTATGGAAGAGGATGTATCAGTACCCTAAGGTAAATTTAGGTCATTCTCTTATGGAAAAACTCAGACATAATTATACATCTGGATCATTCTAAAGAAATAATGTGCACACATAAGTTTATTTTTCCTTCAGACAAATTTTTATAGGAATTCAAATAAGAGAATATACCTTCCAACCCAATACCATCCCAGCCTGTAAAAATTTTTCAGACGAGCCTCCCCTGTCACCGTGCAAAATCACTCTTTAATAAAAATCGAAATAGGTGACTATGGACAAGAAGCCTCTGATGAAAAAAGGGTTTAAGAGACTAACCCGTCGGGATACTGAACAAGTCTGCTGGCAGCGGGTATCGGTCTGTGGTATGACTAGGAAAACCTATCAGGGTACTGAACAGGCCTGTTGGCAATGGGGCATTCTGCCTGGGGAAGGGATGTCTCTCACCGATTATCACAACTACCCCACCGGAGTACTGAACAAGCTTGTTGGCAGTGGGTTCTAGTTGAGAAATGTCTCATCTATACTTGTTTGATTGAAAATTCACTTTTGTCATCTAAAAAATGAATACTACAAGAAAAGTCCATTGTTGACACTTATAAGATACAAACTCCATATTAACAAACAAGATAATTACTACAAGAAAATGCCCATTTGAGAATTACCCTAAGTAAACTTTATCGATCTAACATCTAAAGTCTACATTACCTAAGAAGGAAACTTCTTAAGAGTGGATCCCTAACTAGGGAGTCTAATCTCCTTATACTGTGAAATTTATCCATAACATCTAATGATAGTAAATCTCCGAAGCAAGTTAGGTTGGATCTGTTCTTCTGCAAAAATATAAAAACCTCCATGTTTTCACTTCTGAATGCTATCCTTGTTAATAAATCATCAAAAGAAAGGCAATTTCAAATTTTTTTAGGCATGTGATCATATGCTAGGTGATAAATGTACTTTTGGAATTTGATTTGGTTTCTTTTCTCTTATCAATTTTCTTCCATTGTAATACAAGGCGTTGAAACTTCTTGCATAAGGATATGCAACATCCTTGGCATGGGGGAGGGTCAAAGAGCTCTTTCAGGACTCTTTTTCAGACTCACATCTCATTTTTAGAAACTAGCATGTTCACCTTACAATCTTGCAGAAGCAAACACAAAAGAAGACAAGCACAGAATAAACAAGTTTCATGAAGTACAGGAAATTCTAGTACCAAGCTTCCAGAAAACTCCAGCTAAAAATATGAACTCTGACAATCTACAAGCTTCAAATACAAATGTAGACACATATGCTATGGGTATTGATTATACAATGATAAAATCAAAGGTAACATGGTATTATTTATTTTCCTTTGCTTATAAAACTACAATAGGTATGAAAATGTATACTAGATCTTATGACCTTAGTGTTAAAACCATGCACCTAACTTTCACTTCCCTCATACCCATATGCTTAACCTTAATCAATCCTCTCATCACATAAGCGCTTGAAAATGATTGAGGGAAAAATCATATCAAAAGTGTGAATATGGAGCATGTCCAGTAATGATGAGCCATGACCCTAAACCAAGAACGTACTTCATCCTTAAGCAATCATGAACCTATCTCGTGTCATGAGCCACGATTCAACATCAAATTCACCGCTCAGAAGTCCAATAGCCTATCCCAAACAATAATGATGCTTCGACACCCAACATTTCATCCCCATCATTTCACTAACAGACAGAAATGAAATGGCTTATCTAGGTGGTAAAGCCATCCAGATGAGCCTCATTTTGTCTTAATTTTCCCTTGCAGCATATTTACTTAAACTCATCGTTTGAATTATCGACGCCATCACCATATTTTTTCTGCCATTACCAACCTTTCTCCAGTTTCGAGCCTACTCCTCTCTAGGATCTCCGGTACCAAAACCTTACTCTTATAGATGATTAAATCCTTGCGCTACAGCCTTATTTTTTACTCACAGTTTACAAAGATGGTTGTAATTAGACATGAACCGGTCTTCCAGATTTATAGGGAGACCGAGGAGTTCCAACTATGTAAAGATAAGTATGCTAGAGTGGGATGGATTCCATTTTTGGAGAAATTCACATGCTGTCATGAGAAGGTATCTCACGCATTTATTCAGGGTTACAATGGAGAGATTGTGAACATAGGCAATCTACAGCTAACAATCAATGAAGAAACTTTAAGGGAAGCCACGGGCTTACCTAGCAGAGGAGACAAGTATTTCAAAGGAGTAGGAATCAATAAGGAAATATGCCAAAGATTTCTGAAGGAAGACCATCAACACCCTGATTGGAAGAAGGGGATTTCTAGAAACTATATCAAGGAAGAATATCATCCTATGCTTGCTAGTCTACAACGATTCCTCACTTGTGAGGGTAGGTATGTTGTAACCTTCCTATATCATCTTAGGCTTTTGTTGCACTTTGAAGGAGGTCCTGAAATTGATTTCCCATATTTTTTATGTATGAGTCTGAACAAAATGGTAAGAAGTGTCAAATCCCTATCCAAAACTGAGAATACTAGCATTTATCATCAAGGTCTTATTAAGATGTTAGTTATACATGAGATCAAGAAGCAAGGGTTTAGCTGGAAAACCCTCATCACTCAACACCTTCCCATAGAAAAAAAACATGTAGAGGAAGCCCAGCCTACTCCAGATAAAGATAAGGAACCTAAAGAGAAAAAGGGAAAGAAAGATAAGGTAACTCCATCATCCTCCATAACAGTGAGCCAAAAAGATAAAGCTAGTAAACAAGCAAGGCCCTCTTCCATAGTCGATAAGATTTTTAAAAGTCAAGAATCAAAAGGTAAATCTGAATTAGTGGAGGCGATCTCAATAGTAGCACTTGAGGAGAAGGGTCATAAGACAAAAACTATGAGGAAAGAGAAGAATAGCTCGGAAAATAAAGATGAAAAGTCCATAGAGCAACCTCCTGTAACCATTCCATAGACAGGAAAGAGGAAAAGGAAACTTGTTATCACTTCTGATCCACCACCCCCTTATAAAAGAACCATAAGGATCATGGCAAAGAAAGGTAAAGTAGTTGTCAACCCTCTTACACATGAAGATCCAATAGATCCTACCTCCCCTTCCCTAGACTTACCAGTCCAAGATGAAATCCCTAGCTTAACTGAGGAGCAAGTTACTATCACTTTGAGTGGGATGAGGGAGGAAGTGGAGGAAAAAGAATACACCCAGCCAGAAACAATGGGGTCAATAAGGACCTTAACAAAAGGACAGATGAAGAAAAAGATTGGGGAGCTGCAAAAGCAAAACCAAGAACTCAAACAAGAAGTGAAGGAATACCATCTACTGGACAGGTATATCAAAAAGGAAAATGAGCAATTGAAGGCAACCAGCCAGCAACTTCAAGATGACCATGAAGAGACTTATAATAAGCCCAAGAAGGTACTAAGACTCTTATATACATTAGGTTCATAAAAAAGGAGTTGAAAATAGAAGCCTCAACTATCAACATCATTGATCCACAGAAGTAAAAGAATGGAGTCTCAAATTTTGAAAAAAATTGAGTTTGTTTTAGTTGCATGAGGACATGCAATGATTTTGGCATGGGGGAATGTTGAGCCTCTAAATTGACATCCCCACTACCCTATTATACTCCTCAATTATACA
>JASDQU010438681.1:66094-77029 GCA_032191745.1 Picea mariana
AGATTCGTTCTTATCTCATATCATATAAATAATTGGTAGTGCACCAAAAACTGCATAGCCAAGTCATTGAAGCTTGACGGGAACCTAAAACACCATCTTTTTCACAACCATTTTCCACCTTTTTGGCCATTTTTTCTTGTCATAGTAATTATCTTTGAGCTTACCTTTGATACATATTGCTTGAAGTACGCTTCCCCACAATTTATGTCATTTTAAGTGATTATTCTAGTGTGATTAGGGGGGAAACTAACCTATTTATGCTTACTAATGAAAATTCTTATAAGACATTGTTCTAGATAGGCTATTGTAGGCGCTTCTATAGTCGATGTAACACCTACCAAGCCGTTGTTATAACACCTATTGTTTTCTTTGTTGTAAGACCTACCTTGCCATTACTGTAAGACCTATCTTGTCATCGATGTAACACCTACTAAGTCATTGTTGTAACACTTGTTGTTGCCATTGTTGTAACACCTACCTTGACGCTATTGTAACACCTACCAGGTCATTGTTGTAACACCATTTTTTGTTGATTCCTTGACACCAATCATTTCAATTGTCATTGCACCACCACCATGATCAGATAAAACACCATCGATTCATGTGGTTGTTATGCCACCTGTGACAACACTGGATGTCTTGGATGTTACACGATGTTATTAATTCATCAAGTGAAATGGTGTGCCATTTTGGGAAAATAAAACTATGCAGCTGAAGTACGCTAGTATGAGACAACTAGATTGCATCAGTGGACCATAACTAATTCAACACATTTTTTCATCATGTTAATTGATCAATGAGGATGCCAAGTCACAATTTGTATTTTTGTCAAGTTGTTGAAACAAGACTAGGAAAATGATTTGTATTTTTTCCTATCTTAGTCAAGCTGTTGAAATGAGTTTGAGAATAACCTGGGGATCGTATACCCTCATGGTTGTCCTCAACTATTTTCCAAGATTATGTGATGTAAAAACATATAAGAACCCTGCTCAAATCAAGAGAGGAGAGGAGAATTGTTACTATGAATTTGATACTCTAGTTATCCATTTAACAAAGGTGTTGTTTTGTTCCTATGCAATTATTTCTTTTGTTGGATTAGGATTTAAGTTCGTTTTCCGATTGTAGGTTTCTCCCAATACCTTGTCTAGGGAGGTAGGCCCCCCTCCTTAGCCAGGTATTGTTGTATCTTAGGATAGATTCAGTAAGCTTTTTGATTTCTTCATTTAAAGATTTGTGTGTGTGTGTGTGATTGTCATTTCATTTATTTCCGCAGTTCCATTATTGATGCTCTGTTACAGTAATATACATTTCTTGTTTATGCAATTTTTTCCTACTCGTAATTAGGATAGACTGATCCTAAAATCTTGCTTGGGAATCTGTGTTGTTTTCAATATTTACAGAAGTTTGAACATAACTACAAGTTGATTGAATTTCCTACACATATCTCAATATTTGTTAATTACATGGTTGAGGATTGAAATATACTTATCGTCATATTCACCATTTAGAGCTTTACTTTCCTTGCAAGAATTGGTTCATGTCATTTCCCGTAGCATGTATTTCATTTTCCACAATTTAGTTAGAATTTCCTTCTCGCAATTTAACTATATTTTCCTTTCTACAAATTAGCTAGAATTTCCTTTTTGCAATTGATTTAGAATTTCCTTTCTGCAAATTAGCTAGAATTTCCTTTCTGCAATTTAGTTAAAACTTCCTTTCTACAAATGGTTTAGGTTTCCTTCCCCACAATTTCTATTTCATACTCCTAGAGGTTACAACACATTGCTTCCTATCCAGTTGAACTAGTTTACCTTTCTTGCAACTTGATTAGTCTTTTTCCAGCATGTCTTTCTTGGCATTGGTGACCTTGTTAGAAGTATTATGAAACTCTTATCTTGTGATCAATAATTCCTACAACAACTTCATAACTAGAACAATGTTTCAACAAATTGTCTTGGCATATACAGTGCATGGTAGTTCGCAAGTTCCATATGAACCCCTGGTTTGACAATTAAATGATTAGTCCTTCTAATAACCCTTTTAAGAAATTAAAAGGTAATTAGAAAACCCATTATTTTTGGCATCGTTGTCGGGGAATTGTCAACAGTACAACTTCTTTCTTTAATGTTTATAGTCTTTAATAGTTCTGGGAATTTATTTTTCCACATGTGTGAATATTTCTTTTTCAACTGGCGTGTCTACTTTTTAGCTTGTTTCTTTGATTTGGTGTGTTATTTTCAACTTCCATGTGCTTTTATTTAAAATTGGAATGTCTTTTTAACCCATGAGAAGAAATAAGGATCCTTTAGAAAGATTTAGTAGTTCTACCAAAAACCCCCAAGAAACTAACGTTGTAGGGAAACCACACAAAGCAGAAGGATCCAACCAGCCCAATTATCAGACGCCTACAACTAGCTCTCTAGCCAAGAGAAGACCGAAAGATTCCATGGAAAATCCAACGCATCCAGTCCATCCTTCGGAAGCCACATCCTCGGTCCAGGCAGAAACATTATTTCTCTAAGGAAGTATAAATTCTACAGTAGATGAATAGATAGGCCACAGTTTCAAAGTGCAAGTCAATCCTACTTTTCCCTGCTACATTTCCATAGCAACAAGAGGATAATTTCCTGGGGATTATAACATAAATGGCATAAGAAGTTGATTGTAATGTGAAGGAGGAGATTGCCACCTTTGAATTCCCAATCAGAAACACATAAGGGGTGGCTCAAATAAAGAATATCCCACACTCCGCCCTACCAAATTTCAATGGCATGGTTATCGAGGACCAAGATACATTCCTCTTCGGATTTGATGTCCTCTGCAAGAGTTATGATTATGTCTCCAACGCCCATAAATTGAAGCTCTTTCTCGTCACTCGAAAAAATGTTGCCCATCGATGGTTGATGGTACTTGGTGGGAATTGTATCACCCCATGGGCACAAATGAAGAAATAGTTCCTTGAAAAATACCAGGACTACTACAAATATAAGGATTGTAGGGAAGAAATATTCAATAGACTTAGAAGGAGGACAATATCATGGAAGACTTTGTGGAATGCTTTAATTATAATTTACAATGAACGAGACAAAGCCATCTAGATCCAGAGACCAAATGGATCCTGCTTCTAAGAGGGTTCAAAGATGATTGTATCGACATCTTGAGCTTGATGGGTGGAGTTGATTTATACCAACAATAATATGAAGTTATTTGCAAATTATGATGAAGATATTCTAGAGAAATTTCATGGCCAAGAAAAGGGCCAAGGGAAATGCTAGGACGAGTCAACAAGTCATTAGGCGAAGGGATAATCTTAGCTCAGATCAATAACCTATTGGAGGATTTTAAAACATATATACTCAATTCATTAAGCTCCCATTTAGATATGTTGCAATTGAAAAAGAAGTAGGAGGAGGTAGAATTGGCCTTAGCTATATTTTGCCCGAAATGTAGAAGAAAGCATCCATTGAAAGAGTGTCCACCTGACCAAATTGAAATCTGTGGGATTTGCGAAGAAGAACACTCCATGAGCAAGTTTCCCTCTTTACATGGTTTAAAGGTAGTTTATCAAGAAGCAAGTGGGGAGGCCAATCAATTATTCCATGTCATGCAAAAATGACCATGGCAACCCGAACCTCTAGGTATGTTTCCTGACCAATCCCAACATTCCAATTCTTATTGGACTAACCCTTCCATGCAATATCCTCCTCAACAGTGGTACCCACCTAATCCATCTAATCCATAGTGGATGCCTCCATCACCCCAAAACCATCCTTAGCAATAGGGATGGAGGAACCCACCTTTTGGGGGACCTTAACCGTCATTACCACAATAACCTACGACACCCCTACCTCCACTGCAACTCCAACAGCCTAACCCACCTCCTCCTCAACCTCATCTCCCTACAAAACCTATTCTTAACCCCAATCACTAACCAACACAATAAACACATGCTGATGGATTCCCACTTTACCCCACTTACTCTATCTCTTCCCTGGAATGTCAGGATATACAATTAAGATCTAGGAAGACCTTGTATAAGTGATCCTCACCAATAACTATAAAATATTATGAGGAAGAGGCTCTAGTTGAAAATCCATCAAATGAACAATCCCCTACTTCTCCTTTGAAGCTAGACCAAAACAAGAATGAGGTGTTGAACCCACCTTTCTTTCACCTAGGACTACACATATATGAAGGGGATTCACTCGAATTTATGCACACACCATATATACATCAAAGAGGAATCCAGACCCATTCACCAACCTCGTTGAAGGATGAACCCATAATTGAAGGAAGATCTCTTTGCCAATCCACTACATGCTTTCATAAAAACGTCATCCTAAAACATACAATGCATGTGTGTGAGTTGTGGTTTATAGGACAAGTATTACCCACACACCAACACACAAATAATAACCACAAAGTTACATAGCATTGAATAATATGCATCATGTTAATGTTGACAATGGATAGTATGAGTCTTGTATCTATTCACCCATGTGGGTATTATGAGAGAAAACATTCGCATAGAAGTGGTTTCTATGATTTATATGATTTATATTGGTTGAAGTATAAACATTCTAGATTTTAACTTTTTATTGGTGGCTTTTATGATTTATATTGATTGCAATATAAATGTTCTATGTTTTAGGTTTTTTTTTTTAAATATTATATAATTAATTTTGTTTAAAATTTTGAATCTACAATTTAGATGATTAAATATATATAATTCAAATGCTTCTAATTTTTGTAAAACATTGAATACATTTATATAATCATAAATATAATTTAAACAAAATAAAATTACAATTTCATCCAAATTTATATGTCTCAGACATTGAAACTAAGCCTTTATATTGAACTAGGGTTTTAATGGTCAATATTCCGATAGTGCTTGGAGATTTATTATAGAAATAAAACAAATAGCCTGTTCACAATAACCGAGGTGGAGAGATGCCAAATTTCAAATTCAATCCCAGCTTTGTTATATCTCGTTTTTGTTGGTTTCCATGATCATGACATTTACTTGAATATATGTACCCATCTTGTCGTGAGCTAGCTGTAGCCCATATCATCTGTACATCATCATCATGGCATTTATTTGAATAAGGTACCCATTTGTCCTGTGCTAGCTGTAGTCCATATCATCTGTATAGTAGTTGAATGCGTGTCAAATTGCAGACCATATATAGCTAAGCGTACAACAGCAACCGGCGCGTTAAATTAACGCGTTCGAGAATAGTGGTTGAGATGAAGACCTACAGAACATTTTCTTTTAGGGCCGGTGGGTATCGTATGAGCGTGCATTGACCAGAGCGAATGCTTTTCATTACAATCTTCTCTACCATTCTTCCGCTTCTGAAAATCCAACGATCTGCTCCCTCCCTATTTGCATCGATCCAGCCGAAGTTTTCCAGCATGGCCGCATCCGGCTCAACAGCTGCATCCACCTCTACCGTTGGTAATTTCAACTATGATGTATTGAGAACCTTCAGGAGTTATTTCTACCGTCGCCGTCTTTCACATGGATTGAGAACCTTTCTGGTTGAGCAGGGATTGCAAGGAGGGACTTCAACTTTTCAAATCGAAGGCATTGGAGTGGAAAATTTCAAGCAGTAAAGATTGTGGGCTTGAGCGGAGTAGGAAAGACAACCGTGGCAAAAGATCTCCTCAATTGTAAGAGTTTACAATACAGTGGATCTTGTTTTGTATCTGATGCCATAGGTAAAGGTCCTCGGAGTAGGAAAGACAACCTTGGCAAAAGATTTCTTCCATGGTAAGAATTTACATGATAGTAGACCTTCCTTTCTATCTGATGTGAGAGGTAAATGTCTAGAGTTTGATTGAATCAGATCCACTAAACATTGATGTAAGTACAGAGACTTGAAAACTTTTTTTCATTTTCTCAAGTCTTACTAATTTTAGATGACATAGATCAGGTGGATCAGGTTGATGCACTTTGAAACTAAGAATTTCTGGTAGACAAGTTCTTAGAAATCTCTATTCAACAGCTTTTTGGTCTTTGAAAGTGTTTGACCACTTCTTTGTTGGAAGACCGATTGGATAGACCTCAAGGGATATGAGGATATCCATTGCCTTTTTCGTCTTTGAAAGTGTTTGGGCACTTATTTGTTGTTGGAGACCAATTGGATAGACCTCAAGGGATATGAGGATAAACATATATTCTTAAACATTCTGTTTTTTTTCCCGGAGAAAACAGATATGACTATAGGAATATGGAAATGGATGAGGTTGGAAAGACTTGTGGGATTTCAAAATGTACAGAACAAGGGTTTTGTGGAGGGGTACATTGAAAATGTTATATATATACACAATAATTTTAAATAAAGATTTGAGAAGAGATAKTGMAGAGGCTTTAGTATTGTCGCGTTGTTTTTGAGCTTCAACAGAGAGAACATCAATGATTTGTTGCAGCCAACATATCTAAGTAGTCCATCGTTCCATCTTGTATAGAGTATTCAATAGAAATCCATGTACTTGTCCATTGACTCTTCCATGGACAAGTTTATGCTTTTACTACTCCAACATTTAGTCCAGCTCAAATGTATCATTTACTGAAAGTGTATACCCCAACATTCAACATCTTCACTTCAGCTCTTGTAATGATTTGGTGGAGGTTGTAACATTGCCAATATGCTTATATACTTGGATTTGATGGATTGTGATAATCTAAGAAAAACAGAAGGGTTTTCTAGTCTTGAAAAGCTTGGTAAGTTGGGCATTAGAAGGGGTGCAGAGAAGTGGAATAGGTCCCAAGTATTGGCAATTGGTATCTTTGGTGGAGCTGTGGGCATATGGATGTGTAAAGTTGAAGAGCATACAGGGAATGGTGCAGCTGACAAAGCTTCTACTTGAACGTTCTATTTCATCGGAGAAGCTTGATGTGCTTGTATATCACAAACTGCAGTGGGATGGGACAGCAGTCGAGCACAGCTGCTGCAACGATTGAAAAAAGGCCCCGTGATATAAAAGCAAAGTAAAAGAAAGCAGTTTTACAAACCATTTAATAACTACAGTCCTGGGCATAGTGCTCAGTAAAGGCTGCATATATTGCTGTTTGATGGGCTCTGTGAGATTTGCATTAATTAATAAAAATGACTATTGAGTATCTGTTGTTGTAGAATAGTGCAAGAACAATATGAGAGCTTGAGCTCTCCGTGTGGATAAAGAAGGCTAAATGTGGATAAAAGGTTTATGCCTGAACTGTACTATCTAGTTCTTGCTTTGATATGTGCCCACTGAATATTGTCAATCCGCCCAGATAAGTAGTTAAATGTGTTGATTCAAAAGCATATGAGAAATGAAATGAAATGTTTTTCTCATATTTTTTTTTCTAAATTATCAAAAATACAACTTGTTTCTAAATTATTCTTCTAAATTATTAAAAAATACAACTTGAGTGGGTACAACATTTTTCAGATTCAAATCAACATTTTTCCAACATTTTTTCAGATTCAAATCGGAGAACAATTTTTCACATTCAAATCTAAACAAGTAGAGAGGTAGAATATGTATACCTCGTATGTGTTATTATGAATAAATCTATAAAAACAACCAAATTGATAATGGTAAACATGTAAACATAAATTTTGCTAGATGGAAACGGTTGCATGTGGAACAACGGCTGCACGAGAAGTGGCTATAACAAAAGCACTTTGTTGTTAGGCATGGTGTAAATTCTAAAGTTGCCGTTGATTTCTTTAATACGTTTTTGTTAAGAATTGTTATTTATATAAGAGGATATGTAACTTACAGTGCAGTTAGGAGCGCTATGGTGAAGTACCATAATTTTATTGTTGTAACAGAGTTTTATTGACAAGCAGAATAATAAATGAGTTTCTGTTCTCTTCAACCAGCCAGGTTCATTGTTTGTTTGTTGTTTGTTAACTCTTGTTTTCTGTATTTGTTACCTACTGTGGAGTGAGGTATATGGTATTTTCTTTCCTATTGAGTATTCAGGGTTGTGTTTTTTCAGGGTATCATATCTTTTTTGCTGTACTACCTGTGTTGGATTTGCAGATTTAAAAGGCTGATTGTGGCTCTTGGAGTATAGTTGTTGGTGTTTTATTTGTACATGAAACTTTTAGTCTTCTGGATCAGGTGTCAAAGTGCATTTGTTAGAGCTAAAGGCTTGGATACTTGTTTCGATTGGCTAAAAGGGAATGTGGAGTGTTAGTTAGGTCCCCCCACCTGTGCTACAGTAATCCTAATTTGGTTATTTACAGATGAAAACTTGTCCATCTATGATGTAAGTGAGTTTGAACATTGTTCGAGTCTTTGGAGGATTATTAAGAAGGATATAGCTGAACCCTAGAACGATGATAGGCAAGAGTTCACCTGTGCTACCGTAATCCTATTTTGGTTATTTACAGATGAAAACTTGTCTATCTGTGATATAAGTGGGTTTGAAGATTGTTCTTAGAGTCTTAGGATTATTAAGAAAGATATAGCTGAACCCTAGAACGATGATAGGCAAAAGTTCTTCTGAAAGGGCAAGCTTTTGCAAGCAAGAGTCCTAAACAATAAGGCCTCCAGTTAACGTTTAAATATGATACAACCCAAAGTGGCATGCAACATAGATACACACTGGGCTGCCAACCTACACTCACGAGGCACAAATGAAATGTAGGATGCACACCCAAGTCTTGTTTTAAAGGACAAACACAAGGGAAAATTGAAAATTGCACAAAGAAAGCTTTGATTAAACTAAAGATTAATGTGTTTATCTGCATATCACTTACTGGGTTTCAAACTGCTTCAATAATGATAGATCCAAATGCTTTTTACTTCAATCACTAATTGGAAGGCCCAAGTCTCGGCAAGCTTAAAAAATTCAAAGAAAAGTGTCGAAAGAAAAATAAAGTTAACTTGGATTTCTTCTTCTTTGCTTCTGCCATCCTTTTTTTCTCAATTTCCTTTTATTATACTCTATTTTCCTATTCTTGCATGTTTTCTTTGGTTTTCCTTCTCTTCTCAATTTATTTGCTATTTTTCTCAACCTTGGAACAACCATACTACTCTTGCCAACAATCCAATACCTATTAAGAACAATTTTGCTTAACAACAACAACCTGTTGTTGTTAGAATTGTCTTCTCTTTTACTTCTCCATTCTTCCCCATTTTTAGTTTCCTCTTTACCTCTACAATTTTTCCCAATAGCTTGCTAGAGGTACCTCTCCTCTCTGTGAGAGGATTTTTCTTCAATTCTCTCCTCTTCTTCACCTATGTGTACTTTACTACTTTGTGGCAGTCCTCATTCGTGAGAGAGCTGTGCCCCTCCTTGCTTCTCTATCTCCTTGTTTTCTTCCCAAGCTCTTCTACTCTCCTTGTCCCATCTCATTCGGAAGGAAGCACTGTTCCTCTTCCCCAAACTCCGCCCCCCTCCTTAAACCCCAATGGCCCTCTTAACTATATTTAAACGCCTCCACTAAGATGATGCCAAGTGTACCTATTGTCAAGAAAACAGAAAACAACCCGATCACAATAACTCTACTAAAGTCGCGTGGCTGAAAACTTGTGCCCCAAAAAACATTTATGCTAAGGAAGGAAAGCCACGGGGAAAACAAAAGTCAAACGATGTAATGGATGCTGATTCATTTTGGTTACCCCTTTACTCCTTTTCTTAAGATCCTTTGAACAGCTAGGATGACCTTTAGGACCCATCCAATGAGGTGATGAATGTGTTGCTAAAATTTTTGCAGTGGCCCAACTACCTTTCTTGCTTCTAGTTCATCAACCAACGCAATGGACTATTGTCCGTTGGATGGCAAATAAACATAGGGCTAATATTTTTGTGGAGGGCTGGTTTGATGCCCTTGCATCAATCTTGGAGTAAAAAGAAAAGCTCAATTTCTGGTTAAAGCCAGAAGTATAGCTAATTCTCCACCATTGTTCCCTCACTATACATGCCATTCCAACATGCAAACAAGCAAATTTGTGCATCTTTTGCTTCTTTCTATATTTCCATACTTAGAAACTTCAGGTTTTACACTTTGCATTTGGAAATTTTCCCATGGCTCATCAAATCTTTCTTCACTACATTAAGATTTCCCAACACAATCTCTTGTGTCTTATTTTTAAATTTGTAATTAAAAACACAATTCTTGCTTCTTTTGGGGCCCAATAATATAGCAAGGACATTGTCCTCTAAATGTTGTCAGATGCAATAAGATCCCTCTAGTTGTTCTCTTCATCTCCCTTATTAGCTTCAATCCCACCAATGTGGTATTTTTTTTTTCCAAAGTTGATCTATAAACTAGAACAATCATCACAACAAATCTAGTATTATTATGAGATTTTTTATTATTCAAGTTTATTTTTTAGATGGTGGATTTATTATCATTAGCTTATTACTCAAATTTATAAAAAATAATTGAAATACAAAAATGAAAGAATAAGAAATTGACACACCAACCACATAAATGAAAACAAGATGTACATTAGGAAATCTGATATGGGAGAAAAGACAACTAGAAGGGGGTCCTATGCTTTGCTTTTTTTTTTCGTAAAGAAAATGTAAATACAAAAAAACAGGCATTCAAAATGGAGTTGTCCTTGACACTGCAATTGCAATGGTTGTTAAATCATCTTTTTCCTCCTCTGTTATGTTTTCAAATTCCACTCTTAGATGTTTTGCTTAACTATGGAGCAAATACAACGTTAAAAGAATGGAACCCCCTCTCTTTCTAGTGGTCCAATATTTGACATGCCTTGAGAGCCTCTAGGGTTAGGGTTTTTGCATGTCTCAACCCTCTATTAGTGTTAGGGTTTCTGACCTTCTAGTATCTTCTTGAAAGTCCACACGTGATTAAGCCCACATGTGAGTAATGGGGGTTGATGTGGTATCCATTTGGTACCATGGTGGTCAACAAGGTATGCCTATTTCTAGGAGGCATAACTTATGCATATGAACTC
>JASDQU010438682.1:2581-22120 GCA_032191745.1 Picea mariana
TTGCTGAATGAATCAATGATATACTATGATCACAATAGATGTAGTACTAAATTGCAATCACTCACTCTTCAAGAATTACAGAAAGAAATTCAGATAAATGGAAACACGGAGGGAACCCATAACTCAAATTGAATGAAACTTAGAATCTTTGTTTGCACTTGTATTAATACTCAAAAAGATTTTCTCTTTCACATTCGGCAAGAAGCAACCCTTAATAGATCTAAAATCTATGTATTTATACAAAATTTGTCACAATTGAAAACTGTTGGAATTCCCACAATATTTGACCAAAAATAAAATACATCTGAATAAAACAACAACATGAAAATATTGTTGAGTTTTGTTGGCGCTTCCTCTGTCTCTTTGTCTGCTTGCAGATGCACTGGATTTCCTTTGATATTTGAGCTAGGTACACATGTCCATTGAGGCCACCAAAATCATTCAGCTTACTGTCTTTTCCATTTGATCTTGTTGCCATCTATTCCTTTGGATGCATTCACTAGAATAGGGAATTACCGTTCAAGACATGGGGGGGATAATTAGATGAATATCTCAATGTTGATTAGTCAAGGGATGGATAACATTTATAGGGAAGAGTAATTTTTCATGAAAAGAATTATGGGGGAACAAGTGTCCAATAAGGAGGTGGGATGAGTGGATGCAATAATTCAAGTGGTAGGGATAGACTAGGTAAGTGATGGTTGGAGGGTGAAGAGTAGAGTGGGTGGATAAAGTGGATGTTGTGCATGCTTTTTCATTTTCTGTCGGCTAAACTAGTTTTTCCATGTTCAATGCATTGGGTGCATCTGTCCATCAATGCTACCATTAATCTTGAAGGTTCAATCCTTTCATTTAATTCAAAGGAAAACATCTTCTTTTGTATTTGGGGAAGCTTATCTTGGATCTTGTTCACTTCTTTGATTATGACCTGAAACTGTGAACTTGGATTAACCAACCATTCATTGGTTTTAATTAAATCAATCTGGCTCATCTCTTGGATGGACGCCTAAGTGTTTTCCTTGTTCTTCCTAGAGTTTTGTTGGTTCATTTCTATCTCAATCTGCCCAATGCCTCCAATATTTTATTTCCTTCGAACTCAATCATCCTTTTATTCATTGAAGATAATGCCTCTAGAAAAGCCTCTTTTACATCTCTTGAAAGTTTCTTGCCTTCTTCCAAGTTTGTTTGCGAGGCTTTTAAGGCCATTTTGCCTCTTACTTGTTCAGAAAGAGATCTAAGGGTAATACCATCGATATTATCTCTCTGCTTCCATATGATAACTTCATGAAACTTACATTGGGCTGAGCATGCCTCTTTTTCCTTGACATAACTATATTTTAGGGAAAGTTCTACTATCTGATAGCATTTATGGATAGCATCCACGTTTAGATAGAGTTCTTGTTGGGAAACTTCCATCCTCTCATTGATTTTTTATGCTTGTTCTTTGAAGGCCGAAATGTCTATCATTATGTTCTCTGTTATGGTCAATCTGGCTAGCAGCTACTCAATTAAGTTTTCATGCTAAGTGATCAAACCTTGGTTGGTCTGTGAACTCTGATAGAGCAGCTCAAGATTATCCTGTAACTGCTTAATTTGATGTTGATGACTAGCATTGATTTGTTCAATTTCCTAGTTCATCCTACTTCTAACAGTCTTCTCTAAACTATATATCTCTCTCTGCAATTGTTCTAAGAAGAGGCATTTATGTCTCATTTGTTTGGTTAAATTGTCCATTGACCATTGATTAGTAGTTGCAAAATCCCATAATGAACCTGCAACTTCTTTTGAAAGCTTAGGACCATCATGGTCTTTCCCATCATACACCAATTGTTTCCTTTTAGTGACAACTCCATCCTTTTGGTGAGATTCTCTTTTCAAAATATATTTTCTCTTCTTGTTGAAAAATAAATCTAAGGGGGGCATATCTTCGGGAAATATAGGACNCTTTTGAAAGCTTAGGACCATCATGGTCTTTCCCATCATACACCAATTGTTTGCTTTTAGTGACAACTCCATCCTTTTGGTGAGATTCTCTTTTCAAAATATATTTTCTCTTCTTGTTGAAAAATAAATCTAAGGGGGGCATATCTTCGGGAAATATAGGACTAATATCACCTACAAAAGTGAGTTTGGAACTAGGATTTTTCAATCTGGTCTGTAAAGGGGTTAATGATGTAAAAGGAGAACTAATTTCGGTATAAGGTTCTTGTCCTGTTGTAGTCAGGGTGTCATTAGGAGTATATGGCATTGAATGAGGAACAACTTGTTCTGGATTCGTGAAGGCTTCGAACCAAGCTAACACTTGTGGATCATTTAGTCCTAACAGTGATTCTCTTATCTTGTGAAATAACACTTTTGGTATTTTTGGGACTTCTTCAACTTTGTGCTTAGCAGAGCAAGTTGGATCTGATTATGTGGGTCTAGCTTCCTGTGAAGAAGGCGTCGGCTATGATTGTCCTTGCAATATCTTTGGTAAACTATTATGTCTATTTTTTTGAAAGCTAAGGAAACTAGCTTGTTGGTCAGGGAGCAGAGTCTGGAATCTTCTTCAGAATTCCTCATAAGATCTAACTCCCCTGAACATTTGATCATAAGAAGAATTTGCATGGATGTATCGCTTCATTTTAAACTAAGACAAATGATTTTCCGTTATCTTATGTGGGTCATGCTTCTTGAACTCGACGTAAAATAATTTGACATCTTCAAAGGATGTAGCCTCGAATTTAGAATGACAGAAATCTAGGAGTGTGAACATGCCAACTTGAATGGGGAAAGTTGGCCAAACCATTTTATGAGGTGATTTCAACTCCTTCCTGATACCTCCTATTATTGTCCAGTATGCCACCTCTCTGCACACCATCCTGTCGGGTAAAAAATGTGGGAGGGAGTTAGGAGGAATGGAACAAACAAATACTCTGAAATAGGAGAAATTCTCCTCAATGAACCAATCTGGAAGTTTGCCTAAGTTTCCCATAATCCTTTCTAAAATTCGGGGTGACAGGTGACCATAAATGGATATATGAACAAGAACTACAATGTTGTAATAGATTTCATAAAAGAAATATTTGACGTCCGCCTCCCATAATTTGGAGTGGTAGAAATGAATTGGCTCAGAACTAGCTAGGGTCCAACTCCAGTTCATCAAGGGAAAAGGGGTCATAAAACAAATGGCATCCATAACATATTTTGACATATGAATTTGGATTTGAATCATCAACCGATGCATCAAGATTCTTTGTGGATTTTCATGGTGMCATAATTCTCGAGGGAACACAATTAGTCTACCTGTGACAAGAGAAGTCTGTAAKCTCTCCACTAAATAGAAAACTGYTAATTGCAAATGGTAAAAATGATTTTGAAATTGAAAGTGCTTTATTCAAAAATTCTATCGATCTCTGTATATATCTACTAAYGAAGAATTTATTAAACTTAAAGGAATTCATTACCTGGTCATCTGCAATCTTCAGTTGAAATCATTAACCTTAATCAACCATAAATTTCATTAATACTTCGACGATTCGCATTCAGAAGTTTTAGATGTGACAGAGTGGACATCTGACGAAGTTTGAATTCATGGAGGAGTTAATCTCTAAGTAATCAGTTTTATGTCTTAATTAATCATGTCTTTAAAACATTATATTAACTTTAAGTATTTTGGAAGTTCAGAATTCAGAAGTTTTGAATAAAGAGCAAGGGAAATTTTCCGAAGTCTGAAACTGCGAATTGATTAATTAAGGCTTAATCATGTTTAAAACATTGTATTAAATTTAAGTATTTTGGAAGTTCAAAATTTGGAAGTTATGAATATAGCGCAAGAGAAATTTTCCGAAATCCAAAACTGTGAAGTGATTAGTTAACGCTTAATCATGTTTAATTAAAATCGTTAACCATTTTATTAATTCCTTCAAAACCCTTTTTACTTTTTGTAATCACTTTACTTCAACGCTTTGATATCCGAGGATTGTGAAAACAAAAACTTTGAAGAGTAATTTCTCGGAGTGATGTGGCAGGGATGATGCCATTCAGATGACGTGTCAAGAAAATAGAGTTTCCAAGTGTCACTCGAAAAAGTGTGAATCATACGATGTAAATGTCAAAAATAAGTGCCACATGTCAACCCAAGAAAATATTTTTAAAGGACACGTGTCCTATGATGTGTCCATAAGTCCTTTATGAATTATTGCGAGTGACTATCTTCTGGACTTTGGAATTTCAGGGTTTTTGTTGGATCATCATAAGAACGGAGCTCCGAAACGACCGTTAGTGACTTACTCTTTAAAAATCAGGCGGCTTCAAAACTTCAGAGATAGTTAGGACCGTTCGATCAAACCAGAGTAACTCATTGACGATAAATATTGTGAGCACCTTATTGATTAACAACTAATGGATTTATTTTAATTTTTAAAATCCGCTTTCTAGGTTATTTTCTTTTTTGGATAAAATTTGTTTGTAATAGGTAAACTATATAAAGCTCAAAATTATGTGTGTTCTAACATAGGCTCCATCTGGGGATTGTGGCTCCCTGTGAGGTGCAGAAGAACAGTAGACCAAGTGCCTTTATTGGGTAAATGGATTCATTATTTTATTTTTTTTAAATATGTTCCAGTTTTATTTAAGAATTAATCATACATAGGAAATCGAACTCAACCAAATCTCAAAAAACCTTCAAAACATACTTAATGATTGATCTCAAGTTAGGCTAATTAAAATTTCCTTTTCCTAAAACTAATTTTAGCATTTTTTAAGATAATCAAAATAACTTTAACTAAAATATCAGTCTTTGGCCAACTTTGTTTGCTTCAAGGTTAAGTAGTTGTAGCAATCTATTTAGGGGAATCCCTAGTTGGTTTAGGATGTAAATATCATTGGAAAGAGAACTAGATGACAGAGTATGATATATGGATATGTATGACAACCTTACAGATATCATAGATATTTCTTCACTGCCATCGAGCATGTTCAATACCCCGGTGAAGTTATCTACTTCTCCCATTGAATTTCCTTTCACCACTTCAATTAACGCTTTTGCATTTTGCTGAGATGAGGGAAATCAATATATGAATTTCCTTTCATCATATCTTTCTGACAAGATGGGGGAAATCAAATTATGAATTTCCTTTCACCATATGTATTATATTTTAATATTTTGAACTGGGGGCAATCAATCTATATGTAATATACAAGGGATGATATATGTTTAGAATTTTTTAAAAGAAGGTTTGTTAGTCATTTTAAGAATACTAAAAAACTAACTGTCTTCCAATTTTCAATACACCTTTGCCTATAGGAAATTTTTTTATGGGAATCTTAATCTTTGAGGGATCAACCTTGAGCGAATTGGTTAGTTTAAATTCCGATATAAGAGATAAAATTATCAGGATTAGCCTAGACATAATTTTTCAATTAAAATCAAAGGAACATAAAGATTTTTGCCTAATCTTGTTTTGAAAATATATTTTTAAGTTTTGAAAGTCAAGGCAAGTTTCTTTCTTTCTGTGATGACTAAAAAATGGAAAGAAAGAAAATCTGAAGTGAATAAGAACTTGGGGATAGGTAAAAAGTAACCAAAACAAAGATTGAGAGGATCTAAAACAAAATATCCTAATCCCACCCGAGTTTTTGTCTTTAGTTCATACCTCTTTTGAGTTTATTTATTATCATTTTTATTTTTATTTCAGAGATGGCTTTAGAATTGACACTTCAAGTTATAATTTTATACCTCTCTGATTTTTAGGTCAGGTGATAATATTATCATGAGTAGAACTTTCTTCTCATTCAATTCAAAATAACTTTTAAATTTTATTTGAACTAGAAGTGTAGGAACTCATACCTTATTTTCCTTTTGAACATTCAACAAGGCATATTATTAGTTTATCACCTTTTTTTAGAGAAATCGAGTGTCAAATTTTTATTCAGCCTCATCTCTTGTTCAACAAGATCTATTCTGCGAGAGGAACAAAATGCAAAAAATAAAAAAATCCCGTAGATTAGAGATGATCCGTGTTGCAGATGTTTTTACTTTTCGTTTTAATTAGGTCAAGAAATCATAAAGTTATTGTAAATATTTACAACTGATGATCAATTGACTCAGGTAATTTGCAAAAAGAAAAGAACAATTGAAAATTAAAACGCCAATGTCAATCTAATCCGATATATACAATGGAAATCTAAAATGTAACAAATCCATGGAATGTTTTAAATAATGCTCATTGATAGGAGCATCAAGAATTTCTCCATCAATATTTTCCAGTGAGAATGAGTTTTTTCCCTCAGGAGCTTCAATTTTGAATGGTCCAAACCAGAGATGATCGAATTTTCCATGTTTCCCTGCATCTTCCCTTCTAGCTTCCCATTTATAACTAAATCGTTGTTGKCCCTTGGATTTGGAAGCAAGCGAAGATTAAGGAAGAAAAGGAAAAACGTGAACTGCGTGGAAGACACAGTGACTGATACTTGGTCGAAGTGAGCAGAAGAGAAGAAAATATGGTGTGAAGTAAGAGAAAGAAAGTTGTTGGACAAGGAGATTGAGGATGATAAAATAGAAAGGAAGACAGATTGTGGACAACTCAGCAAGCAGAAAAAGGCACTGTTGGATGATTTGGAGCACCGTGCGAGAAGGAAGGAAAGATAGGCTGGTGAAGCCCTAAAAACGTAGGTCAAGTTGACCTAGGGTCTTAGACACCTAGGTTTTTGGTATCTAGGGTTTTGACACTTAGGTTTTAATCTAAGGGTGTCCAAGAACTATTGTAATGTAGAAATAAAGTTCTAAAGGACCTGGGATGGGTTGTTGGTATGGTTGGTGCTAGGTTGGTTGAGATTTCCTTGTTGTTGTGTGTTCGAGTGAGTACTATTGTGTGAGAAAGAAGTGTTGAGTGTGAGAGCCTTCTGGTATTGTAAGATCTTCAGCTGGGTGCGAAGCTCAACCCTGTAGCTAGGTCCGCAGGGAGGGGAGAGACAGAGAGGAGAAGAGAGAATATATTTTAGCTAAGAGTGCAGAAAAGAACTGTATGCTTCATCTTAATATATTATAAAGCATAGTTCTATGGACGTATCCCTAGGGAGAGGGTGAACCATGTATATATTGTGTTGTGTGTGATTGATTTTGTGTTCTCTGTCATTTGATATGCTGCTATTTTGATATTGTGTTAGATCTGAAATATAACTTGCACAGTAGGTTTAAGGAAGATAAAGAATAACTAGGTGACTGTGTATTATTGATGTGCATCCATTCTTCATTTCCTCTGGTTGTAGACACTTCTGTCCTACAACCCCCTCTAGCTACTTCGGTTGAGACTGCATTTTCCTCGCAGGCGTTGCTGAAAGGGCTAGTAGTTAGGGCTTGTTGGTGCTCTCTTGGAGATGAACCCTAGGTTTGCCCCTATGCCAACAAATGGTTCCATTGCCAGGACCAGAATATTCTTGAGGGAATTTCAAGGTGGTTTCCATCGAAGATAGAGATCCAAAAGTGGATAGTAAATCAAGAAAAGGACTTCGTCGAAGCTCAGAACAAGAACCGTAACCTTAGTACAGAGGATTGGTTGGAAAGATATATCTTTACTGATATACACGAGATTTTCTTTGGAGAAATCCATAAGGAGTTATATGAGTGACTATATAGGTTAGTAGTTACCCAATTTGAGATCAGATCTAGGCCACCTGTGGTTTGGACGTCGACATTGATCAAGAAGTTCAAGAGAGTTGATAACGTCATGTCAAGAGTAGCAGACCACTGGTTTGATAGTACCATTGGAGGGTATATCACTGACTTTGTTGTTGAAAGAGTGGAATCGTATAGCCAAGTAGAGAGATATTTCTTTAAGGGACATAGAGGAAATTTTTTGAATTTTATGAAGCTAAAGATCAAGATGCTATTGCATGAGAAGCACATCTTGAAGATACAGTAATCAGCTGGATTGAAGAGCTAATGTTCAAGAACTCGGACAATGATAGTGACACAGAAGCTGTACATATGCGCAGTGGGAGAGTGTTCAGAGAAGTTCCTCTTGTGAACCTATTTAAGAAGAACTACGAGGATGAGGGCTTCTACAGTGGAGAAGAGGCAAACATGACAGACAAAGAGCATTCATAATCCGCTAGGACAAATGAACCTCGCTGAGAAGAGCCAAAAACTTCAGGAACTGCACCGACTGTCGAAGTAAGTACTATTAATCCTATTGTTATTTTAATAAAATTAAGCAATCAGAGTAATCAGAGTCAACAGAGTGCTCAGATTACTAAGTAGTCCACCACATAATTAGTTAGGAAACCTAGGAAGATCTATGGCATATGAAATGAGGTTACCCACCTTTAGAGGAGATGGATTTGAAGATCCGGATCAACACTGGCTTCTATGCCAATCCATATGGAGTATTAAGAATATCATCGACGAAGCTTTCAAACGAGCTCAGTTTAGTACTACCCTAAGAGATCGTGCATTGAGATGGTACATGAAGTTTGTTAAGGAAATTGCCCAGTATAAACCATTGAATGAGATCAAGAACGCATTGATTACCGAATTCAAGAAACCCAAGTCAGAGTCAGAGTGCATTACAAAACTGAAAGAAATCGAGTAGAGAATAGTTGAACCCATATGGGAGTTTTATTAGAGGTTTAAGAACTTGATGGGCCACTTGAGTTTCCAGATCCCAGATGAGCAGAACAAGGAATAGTTCATTGTTTCCCTCTTGAGACACATCAGAGTTCCTCTGATGAAACAAAAGATAACTTTGTAGGTTGAGGCACTGGAGATTTCCATGAAATTAGAATCAGCCCCGATGGGAGAATCCAACTCAGGTATGAGTCAAATATTGATTCAACTAACTAGTCTATCACTGCAGGTCAAACATATGAAGAAAGACAAGGGAAAAGATAAAAGAGAAGACATATGGTGTATCATATGCAAATTAGAACTCCATGACAAGGAGCACTGTCCCCTTTTCCATGAATACTTGTCCTCTGGAGATCCGAGCCCCTTGAAGCAAGTTACCCTACCCTGGTGCGAGGTATGTAGAAATCGACATATCCCTAGTGAATGTTACTATCTGAAAAAATATGTCTAGACACCCACAAATCTGTATTGCACGTTCTGTAAGTTAGTAGGACATGATGTCAGGGATTGTAGGGCTTACTATCTCATGCATGAAAGGAATCATTGCACAGTATAACTCCCCTGGGAGAGGAAACTTCAACCCTTGTGGTGGATTCTGAGGAAGAGGAAGAGGAGGAGGTATGGGTTGAGGTTGAGGTCAGATAATCTGTTATAACTACGCACAGCCAAGACACTTGGAAAGGGACTGTCAGAACCCTTGTACCACTTGCATATATTGCAACTCCTTCGATCATGTTATTGAGGAATGCCCAGCATTGTTGGCTAAACTTCAGGAGAGACGGAGACCTCAGCAAAACCCGCAAATACAACTAATCAAAGAAGAACCTCACGGAGCATATCCCAGAGTCACTGTTATCACTAGAGGAGGCACTTCTATAGGAGAGGATAGAGTGATACAAGGAAAGACTACAGAAGAATCAGGAGTCTGTAAAGCCACAGAGAAGACACAATTGTTTGATGCAAAGAAAGAAAGACAAATATCAGGTTTGATTTTAAGGATGGAAATTTATTTTAAAATTTAGAAACCCTTGCGAATCTTACTAATCCTTCATATGCTAACTATAAATGATTGGCGATTTTTTGTAAAAATATTCAAATTTCTAAGTATTTTATATGGTTTTTATAAAATTTTGGCAATTTTTAAGGTAAAATAATTTTATCCTATAGAATTTGGGCGAATCATTTTTAAAATAGTGAATCTCGTTTTTGGAAAAACCATGTAAAATTATCCCATGAGAGAAATTTAGCTTCTAAAATCATCCCTGAGAAATATTTGAAGAGGCAAGAAAAGAATTTGGGAGAGACCAAGTCTCTTCATCGAAGACACGACCAGAAGTAAGAGAATGTGGAATGCCTCTGGAATTTGATCAGTCTGCTTCACTCGGATATGGAAAAGAGGTGAGTAAACATGTTAGTTTCTTGTATACATTTATAGAACTGATTAAAGATGAGAAAGCCATACAAGAATTGCAAAATTTGGTCAGACCGTATGATATAAGAAGGGTAGATCCTTTACTGAATAAATAAGTACATCAACTATCCAAGAAGAGAAGGACAAATAAAGAACTACACCTAAATGCTCAGACTGGAGACTATTATATAGACTATGTGGTCCTCAAGTTAGGGTCGGAGGTCAATGTCATGATGAAGTAAACCTGGGCACTGATGGGAAAACCTAAGTTGATATACTCCCCTATCAAACTTAGGATGGCTAACCATCAGGGAATAAGCCCCTTTGGTAGATTGGAACATGTTCCTGTGGACATCGACGGAGTAAGTATGTTTGTAGACTTTGAGGTGATTGATATAGTTGATTATAGTTGTCCTTACCCCGCACTATTAGAAATTGATTGGGCTTTCAATAATTCCACTGCGGTTGATTTAAAGAAAAGAATAATGACATTTCAATGAGATGGACTTAGGGTCATTTCACCTTTAGATCTCAATGAATGTCAGTGATACACAAAAGCCATCAGAGAATAAGACCGTGCATATGAACTAGAAAACATATACAAATTAACATCCAGACAACAAGACTACATTAATTCTAGGGTGGATGGGAATTTGAGCGGGCGAAGTGACAACGCATGTTCATCAGATTCAGAAGAAGCACTGGAGAATTGGCAGAACAAAATATATGAAGTATCTACAAGGATATGTACTTGGTTAACCCGAGAAGCTCGTTGGATCGACACAATAGTAAGTAACTTGCCCACCTTTGACGGTCTGAATCATTTAGAAGCATTCTTAGTGAACTTTGAATAAATTGTACCAACAAAACAAATATTGTTGGCAATGAATGAGGCCTTGAAATCAACTCTAGCGAGATGGTGGGGAACACACAAAAACAATATTACATACTAGGTACAATGTCTCACTTTGATGACAATGCAATTTTCAGAGCAAGTAGAAAGTTGTGAAGTTAGATACATAGGTTGAAGCTATTTGAAGGACCATGTACGAAGTTGCGAGGAAGCCTGGAGAAACATTCCTCAAGAGCAGTGGATGCACAAATTCATAAACACGCTGGACACAACCCCTATCAACTGGTACCTACAAGCATAATTGTGCCTCATTACTGTAGATTGGGAAGGTATGACCCAGAACTTTGTAACTACATTTTTGTTTGAAAGCCAATAGCCTATAGTATATCAAGCATTACAGGTCATAAGATAGAAAGTGTTCGAGGAGGCACCTATCCTCCCTTTGGAGAAATAAGAGGATGAATGGACTGCGCCCCTTCAGAAGTTGCAAGGTTGTTACAATATCAATGCAACCGAAGACAAGGATCCAAGGAATGTGAACATCATTGAAACATAAGGCCAAAGAGACATATAAGGACCAGGAGTTGAACTACCTTTCATTGGACAACCGATCAAGATCAAGAAAGTCAACATTGGAACAAAGTAGACACCAAAACTTGCAAATGTTGGATATTATTGGGATGATGCCACTATTGACAAGATCACAGAGTTACTACATGAGTATTAGAACTTGTTTCCAACCAAGTTCACTGATATGAAGGGAATTAAACGACCTATGGGAGAGATGAGGATCCCTTTGAAACTAGATGCCTGGCCAGTCAAACAAAGACCTTACAGATTGAACCCTAAATATAAGGATAAAGTGAAAATTGAGCTCGATAGAATGCTGGAAGCAGGAATCATAGAACCTGTCGAAGAGCCAGAATGGATTAGCCCTATGGTGGTACAAGAAAAAAAGACAGGAGAGATCAGGATCTACGTAGATATTAGGAAGCTGAATGATGCCTATTTGCATGACCCTTTCCCTACACCATTTACTAACGAAGTGTTAGACAATGTAGGAGGACATGAGGTATATTCTTTTACATATGGATTTTCAGGATACCATCAGATCCGGATTGCCAAGGAAGATTGCCAAAAGACCACATTTGCAACAAAATGGGGATCCTACTAGTATACAGTGATGCCATTTGGCTTGAAGAATGAACCAACCATCTTTTCCAGGGTGGTGGTCGAAGCATTTAAGGAGTTTTTACATAAATTCCTGGAAGCATATTTTGATGATTTGACTGTTTTCAACATTTTGTAGAATCATATTGAATGTTTAGGACTAATGTTGGATAAGTGCAAACAGTGTCAGATTTCCTTAAACATGAAGAAAAACATATTCTTCTCACCCTTTGGAGTGTTTCTGGGCCATATTGTGTGTAAGAAGGGATTGTTGGTAGATCCATCCAAGATTTCCATTATAGTCGATCTACCCCCTCCTACTTCAGTTAAACAGCTGCGCATTGCGTTGGGACACACTAGATACTACAGGAAGTTCATTAAGGGCCATGCATAGATTACAACACCCATGGAGAAGATTTTGAATAAAGACTGTCAGTTTCATTGGACATAAGAATGCCAACAGAGTTTCGACACACTGAAACAAAAAATGCTTATTGCGCCTATTCTGGTTTTCCCAGATTGGAGTAAGGAGTTTCATGTGCATTTCGATGCATATTCTGTTGCACTAGGATCTATGTTAGCACAACTGGGAGCTAGAGACATCGACCACCCATTAGCCTTTGCTAGCAAGAAGCTATCAACAACTGACATTAATTACACCACCACTGAGAGAGAAGGGTTATCCATGGTGTATGCACTGCGAAAGTTCTGCCACTACTTGTTGGGAGGACACTTTAAAATGTTTATTGATCACTCCACGCTGAAATACTTAGTCAACAAGACAATGTTGGGGGGAATAATATGCATATGGCTTCTACTATTTCAAGAATATGATTTAGAGATCATGGTTAATCCAGGAAGAATGAACAAAGGTCCTTACCACTTGTCGAGGTTGGAACATCAAGAAGAGCCTACTAGTTTGGAGGATACACTGTTGGATGCACAATTGTTGGCCATTACAAAAATTGATGATCACTTCGTAGATATAGTCCAGTTCCTGTCAATAGGAATGGCACCTAGTGACTATACAATTATTCAGAAGAAACAGTCGGTAGTGCGCGTTGTAGATTTTTCACTTATAGCTGGACAACTATACAAGATGGGACCTAATGAGATATTGGGAAGATGTGTTATGGAAGTAGAGAGACCATTGATCCTCACAGAATCACATGAATGCATCACAAGAGGACATTATGCAGGGAAAGAAACAATGTAGAAGATTCTTAGGGACGGCCTTTGGTGGCCTACTCTACAGAGAGATGCTAAGGACTATTACAGAGATTGTGATGTACGTCAAAGAATTGGGAAACCATAAAAAGAGATGAAATTCCTTTAGCACCACAGCTGACCCTACAAGCATTTGAGAAATGGGCCATTGACTTCGTGGGACCTATAAACCCACCAGGGAAACACACAAGAGAAAGATACATAATCAATGTGATAGAATATTTGACCAGATGGGCCGAAGCAAGAGAAGTTAAGGATTGTAGTGCAAATACAGCTGCACACTTCATATTTGATGATATCATAACTAGGTTTGGCTACACAAAAATACTTATGAGCGATCAAGGCACACAATTTATTAACAAGACTATCGAAGCCTTGACTCAAGAATTTGAAGTTCACCATCAGAAGAGCACACCCTATCATCCACAAGAAAATGGGATAGTTGAAGAATTCAACAAGATCTTGGAGACAACGTTGACGAAGATATGCAGTGTCAACAGGGATGACTGGGATTTGAGAGTACCAATAGTATTATGGGCCTATAGAACCACTTGCAAGAAACTGACCATGCAGAAGCCCTTCAAATTAGTCTATGGTCTAGAAGCAGTTGTACCCATGGAATATTTGGTTCCTAGTCTGAGAATTTCATCCTTTACAGATATGGATGACACCGACATTGTGCAAGAGAGGCTTGCGCAGTTGGTCAAACTGGAGGAAGACAAATTTATTGCAGGATTTCACCAGCAGGTTCAAAAAGAAAGAGAGAAGGCCTACCATTACTGACACATAAAAAAAAAGGTATTTAAGAAAGGTTATTTGGTATTGGTATATGACAGTAAGTTCATGAATCATTCAGGAAAGTTTATAACGCATTGGCTTGGGCCATATGAGGTTGCTTATGTTACAGAAGGAGGAGTTGTGCAATTGAATACTTTGAATGGAGAATGGAAGGAAGGATTGGTGAATGGGAGCCGGTTGAAATTGTATTACGACAACCAGCTGCCTCGTAGCTCCCAGTAAAAGAAAAATTAAAAGGGTATAGGTACCAGGTGCATTTGAAATTAGTTATTAGACACATAAAAGACAGTCTGCACAAGGAAGGAAGGGAGGATTAGAGATGAAAGCACAGGCTTCCTTGTGCAGTCTGAATTCAAAGAAAAACAAAAGGATCAGATCTGAAGTACCACTAGACAAGTCATAGGTGAGTGTTGGGGGCCTGTTGGCCCTTGGATATGGAAGCAAGTGAATATTAAGGAAGAAAAGGAAAAACAAAAACTACGCAGAAGACACAGTGAATGATACTAGGTCGAATTGAGTAGAAGAGTAGAAAAGATGGTGCAAAGTAAGAGAACATGTGTTGTTGGACAAGGAGATTGAGAATGACAGAACAGAAAGGAAGAAGGATTTTGGAAAACTCAACAAGCGGAAAAATCCATCGTTGGATTCTTTGGAGCACCGCACGAGAAGGAAGGAAAGACAGGCTAGTGAAGCCCTAAAAATGCAAGTCAAGTTGACCTAGGGTTTTAGACACCTAGGATTTTGGTATATAGGGTTTTGACACTTATGTTTTAACCTAAGGGTGTTTGAGAACTATTGTAATGTATAAATAAAGTTCTAAAGGACCTAGGATGGGTTGTTTGTATGGTTGGTGCTAGGTTGGTTGAGAGCTCATTGTTGATGTGTGTTCGAGTGAGTACTATTGTGTGAGAAATAAGTGCTGAGTGCGAGAGCTTTATGGTATTGTAATTTCTTCAGCTGGGTGTGAAGATCAACCCTACAACTGGGTGCATAGGGAGGGGAGAGACAGAGAGGAGAAGAGAGAAGATCTGCTAGCTAAGAGCGCAGACAAGAACTGTATGCTTCATCTAAATATATTATAAAGCACATTTTTGTGGATGTATCCCTAAGGAGAGGGTGAACCAGGTATATCTTGTGTTGTGTGTGATTTATGTTGTGTTCTATGTCATTTGATATGCTACTATTGTGATATCATGTTAGATATGAAATATAACATGTGCAGTAGGTTTAAGGAAGATAAAGAATAACTAGGTGACTATGTATTGTTGTTGTGAATCCATTCTGTGTTTCCTCTGGTTGTAGACACCTGTGTCCTGCAACCCCCTATAGCTACTTCGGGTGAGACTGCATCAGCCTTGCAGGTGTTGCTGAAAGGGCCAGTAGTTAGGGATTATTGGTGTGCTCTTGGAGCCGAGCCCTGGGTATTCCCTTGTGCCAACAATCGCCATGAAGGAATTCCATGTCTTTGTATTTTTTATTGAAAAGGGATTCCATATTATCCTAGTACTTTTGAATCTTATCATCCACTCATCCACTTCCACTTTGTTCTGTTGAACTTTGATGATTTGATTCATTCTTATTGCAACGTCATTTGGCTCATTGTTTGCATCCTGCCAGAGTTTCATCACAATAAGAGAAATATTAATAGGGAGGATAACGTCAGTACCATAAACCAATTGGAAATGAGACATACCTATAGATTTCTTGGTGCCAATTTAGTTTTCCCATAAGGCGTACTTTAAGTGAATATGCCAAGATTTTTTATTTTTAGTCAAAAATTTCTTGATTATAGTCATTAGACTCTTGCTAGATGATTCAACCAACCCATTTCCCTGAGGATAATAAGTTGTATAATGACCTAAAATAATGTTGTATTTCTTACAGAAATTGATCATCGCCATAGATTTAAAAGCTTGAGCATTATCAGTGACTATTTTTCTAGGACAACCAAATCTTGCTAGAATGTTTTCTTCCATAAATTTTATTACTACCGAATATGTAGCATTTTGAGTTGGAATGGATTCAACCCATTTCGTAAAGTAATCCATAGCGGTTAGAATCCATCTATGTTGAGCACTTGATTGTGGTTGAATTTCTCCAATGCAATCTAGGCCCCATTGTGGGAAAGGAGCTTCATCTTTTATTGGAATTAAAGGTAAGGCAAGGAGGTTTTTCTTACCAACGAACAATTGGCATGGATTGCAAGCTATGAACCTTTCATTTACATCAGTAAATAACTTTGGCCAATAATATCCTACCCTTAAAATCTTGTAAGTTGTTTCTCTCCAGAAATGTTGTCCTCGACATACTCCTTCAAGAAATTCATCAATGACACCTTATGTTTCAGATTCTGTCAAGAAACATAACAAGAAACCTGGAGGATATTTCCAGTATAGCTTTCCATCAACAATGCAATATTGAATTTCATGTAGTTTTAAAGTTCTTTCCTTAGAAGGAGTCATGTCATTTGGGAATTGAAGAGTAAGGAGGTATGTAAAAATATCACAGTACCAGGAAGAGGAAGAAAACTTATCTTAAAATTGAATTATAGGTGCTTGATCATCAATTTCCTCTATATCTAGAAGAAAATCATGTGAATCAAAGTTGTTTATTCCAAGTGATCTGAAATTTGATTCAGCTAATAGTCTTGCTAGACCTTGACCTTTCACTAGCTTGGTTGGTTTCACTTCTAGATCAAACTCTTGAATTTTAGCCAACCATCTACCTCTTCTTCCATCACTGTCTTGCTGAACCAAGATATATTTAATTACATTTGTTGGTACATAAGAAATTATTTTGGAGTGCAAGACATATGTTCTGAAAGCCTTGAGAGCCTTCACCATTACATAATCTTGTTTTTCAAGAATACCATATCTTAGCTCTGCATCTCTGAGACATTTGCTAAAAAAGGATATTGGTTGTTCGAATCTTTCTTCATTCTTTTGAAGGAGCACTGCTGCAACGGTATGTTTAGAAGAGAAAGAGAAGATTAAGAATTCTTTTTTATAGTCCAGACTTACCAATACTGGTTCTTCTCCTATAACTTTATTAACATTCTTGAAAGATGCTTTAGCTTCTGCAATCCATTTTACTTCACTTTCCTTTTTAACATATCTGTAATCAATTTGATTATTTCAGCGAAGTTGGGAATAAATATCCTCATGAAATTGATCTTACCTAAAAACGATTGAATCTCTTTTCTATTTATAGGAATATTAATCAGGTCAATAGCCTCAAATCATTTAGGATCAACCTTGATTCCATATTTTGAAACTATATGACCTAAAAGTTTACCTTCTTGCATAGAAAAGTGTGGTTTTTTGTGGTTAAGAGACAAACCAAATTTTCTGCATTTTTCAAAAGTCTGTCTGAGGTGTATCAAATGTTTTGCATCAGAATTGGAAAAAAAATTCAGATCTTCTAGATAAATAACAACAAACTTGTCTCTCTCACCGACGAATGTTATATCCATTGGTCTTAGGAAAGTTGCACCCACATTCATTAAACCAAAAGGCATTTTATCATACATGAAGTTTCCCCATGGAGTAGTAAACACAGTCTTTTCTATATCACCTTCGTGAACAATGATATGATTATATCCTGAGAAACAATCAATCATAGAAATTTTCTTATCCCCTACTACCTTCTCTAAAACATGGTCCATATTTGGGTGCAGGTAGTTATCTTTAAGAGAAGACATATTTAAGTTCCTAAAATCAACACAGAGACTTATTTCGTCATTCTTCTTTCTAACAGGAACCAAATTTTCCACCCATTCAGAGTATCTGAGGGCAACGATGATTTTTTCATCAAGGATTTTTTTAACCTCCCTTTCTATTACTGCAATAAGAATCATGTTTATATGTATGATCTTCTGCCTGAAAGGGTTAATACCCTGTTTTAAGGGAATATTGTGTTCAGTAACAGAAGTATCATAAGTTTTTAGATCATCATAAGACCATGCAAAAACATGTTTATACTATCTAAGTAACTTAGTGTATTTACTCTTTACTTTTGTTGGAAGATATTTTGATATTTTGACCATTTTTGGGATTTTCATTAGTCCCTACATTACAATATTCAACTTCTTTGGGTTGGGGTCACAAGGTAGACTTTAAAGGTATATCATCCTAGTTAAACAACCTTTTTAAATGGATCAAGCCTCTGGGAATTTTATTGTTTTTAATTAAGAGCATGCGATGATTTGCAATTTTATCTTGAAACTTCTCTAGGTTCTCTCCTTCCTACATAATCCAAGCAGGATCATTCTGATTTTCTTGATCTATGTGGGTCTTAGAAAACTCATCAACCATTCCCAGGAACTGTTTGATTTGTTCTTCATCTTCAAATACTTTCCAATTTTGAACATTGTTTAGAATTGAAGGTATATGTATCATCTCAATATGATATTTCATCTTCAAAATAGTAGGTGGTATGAAAATCGCAGTAGCTTTGGCCAAAGAATCAACTTATTGATTTTTCATTTTGAATAGAGTGAATATTAAAGGACGAGAAGAAATTCTCTATAAGATCCCAGGAACAATTTCTATATGATATCAATCTCAAATTCTTAGCTTGATATTGTTGTTTATTTGTTTTACAATGAGCTCTACATCACCATAAACTATTATATGTTTGATTTTTAATTTTCTTGCAGCTTCTAATCCTAAAACTAAAGCTTCATATTCACGAACATTATTGGTATAATCGACCTCCCATTGTAATATATAAGAGAAAGGAATAACATACTCATCATGTTAATAACCAAACATCAATATAGATAATTTCAACGCCTTGAAAAAGAGATAATTTCAGATAATAAGCCTCTTCGAGGGGGCAACCTCCTTTTACCCCACTTAAATGTTCAAGTACAAGATGATTCCAAATGAAAATGTCTCCTTGGTATATATAGGAGACTAGGAGGTATAATTACAAATAATCGCCTAAAGCCGACATAATTAAAATAACATTACTAATCTAAATTACAACTAATGGCCTAAAGCCGACATAAATAAAATAGCATTACTAATCTAATATGCCCCAATTGAGGGGTAATGAGCCAATATTAGGGCTTAACATGCCCCTCCCCTTGAGACAAGTGTTGTCCACAACGCTTGAGTAACTATGGATGCTTCTGTATAAAAGACTCATCTTCCCAAGTGGAATCTTCAGCCGGTAGTTTCCTCCATTTAATGAGATACTCTGGAATGGATCTATTCCTCAGTTGGCGAATTCTTGTGTCAGTGATGGCTTCAGGCTCCAATATGATTTTTCCTTCCTCGTCAAGTTGTGGCAATATAGTTTGAACTAGGATCTTGTCACCTATAACCTTCTTTAAGCATGAAACATGGAAAACTGGGTGTACTCGTGAAGATGCAGGCAGCTCCAATTTGTATGCCATAGTACCAATATTTTGCAACACCTTATAAGGGCCATAGTACTTTGGTGATAATTTATTATCCTTCTTGGCTT
>JASDQU010438682.1:23481-40961 GCA_032191745.1 Picea mariana
CCTCAGGAAAAGTACTCAACGCCTTGAAAAAGAGATAATTTTAGATAATAAGCCTCTTTGAGGGGGCAACCTCCTTTTACCCCACTTAAATGTTCAAGTACAAGATGATTCCAAATGAAAATGTCTCCTTGGTATATATAGGAGACTAGGAGGTATAATTACAAATAATGGCCTAAAGCCGACATAATTAAAATAAATTACTAATCTAAATTACAACTAATGGCCTAAATCCGACATAAATAAAATAGCATTACTAATCTAATATGCCCCAATTGAGGGGTAATGAGCCAATATTAGGGCTTAACACATCACCTGGTGCCAAAAATAAAACTCCAGCTCCTTCTCCTTCACAGGATGAAGCACCATCGAAGAATATTTTCCACATCCCTTCTCTAACATTTATATTTTTCTTTGAAATTTCTATTGTTTTATTTTCCTCTTCTATACATTCTTCAAAATTGTCATCTATGGATAATATACAATTTCCTAAATCTTGATCAACAATGTAGAATAGGTATTTATTGGGGTTTTGAGGGTCACTTACAGTATATCCCAGTCTAGTTTCTCTGTACAGTCGAGTAAATTATCCACCAAAAATTGGAATTGTAGCTTAGGTCATGTCTAGCTGAACCGATCCTCCTAGCTTAGCACCCCAATATCTAGATAGAAGCATATCATACTTGGAAGGAACGTCAACAATGACCACATCCATAAGAATACTTTTCATAGGAACCTGAGCCATATTTACCACTAAATATTTAATCATACCCAGACACTTAACCTTTCTAGAATCAAACGAGTACAAATCTTGATAAGGTCTCGTAATTTCAAGGCCTAATTTTTCCATGGTAATATTAGGTATTAAATTATGCAAGTCTCCTGAGTATAACATGCAATTCTGAATTAAATGATCTTGCATAGTCAATGTAATATAAAATGGAGCAAGAAAGTACTTACTGCTTTCAATGTGTGGTCCAAACATGATTGTAGTTTTTTCATCCTGCAAATTGATAACATCATCTTGACATTCAACATCATAAAAATGTATTTCTCTAGCGATTTGTTTTTTATAGATCGGGTTCCTAGCAAGTTTGACTAGAGGCATTGGAATTTTAATTTTATTAAGTTCATTCTCTAAATTGAAAGTCTCAATTGGTTTTTCAATTTCCTTGGTTTGAACTTCAGCTTCTGTATTTTCTGGCTTCTTAGTTTGCACTACTTTTGTTTCAACTTTCTTTATCTGGGCATCTTGCGTTTCAATTGATGGTTTGGTAACTACTACCTTATTTGCTTTGTTTCGTGATAAAATCTTTTTTGGTGGGATATTTTTAGAACTTTTTTCTCGTGGCCTCAAATCATATTTATGTTGAAGCTCAGCCATTATTGACATAGTGAGACCTTTGTATGTAGAGTCCCCCAGATTGTTTATGTTTTCTTCGTTATTAAACGGTGATTCCATATCTAAGGATTTATAGTAGTCATGTTTGGTTAGGTGAGGCTCAAGATCATCATTTTTGAGGTTGCTTAGATATTCCTCTAATTCCTCATAGTCTTGTAACTCATCTCTCTATATGAAATTCTCAATTTTAAACGAAGCTTGAATCTTTTGATCCTCATTTTTTATTTGTCTCTGTTGTAGATGAGGATTAGGGTTTCTCCTGAATTGATTCCTAAAGTATGGATCGGGTTTCTCTTTCTCTATTTCCATCCTGGAAAATGTTTTCAATAAATCTTTAATAATTTTGGCCATCTCATCCATTTTTCCTCTACGGACTTTCTAGATCCAGAGGGCCTTGCATGTTCTTTAAAATGTCTGGTTTCTCTTGTTCCCATATCAAATTTAGTTGTCAACTTCCTAGATTCCATCATATTGGATTCAATATCTATAGCATCATCTTGCATTCCCGCTAAAGTAGTGGATCTTCTTTCTCTCAAAATTAGAGTGAAATCAGAATCAAAATCCCCTGCAAAAGTGACTTTTGCAGTTGGTTGTGAGGGTTTAAATTTGGCTGGGATTTTGTGATAAATCTTATTAAATATTTGGATAAATTCTAGGATTTATTCAGACGTTTTCTTTCTCAAGGCTGTGAATTCAATTAAGTAATACATATGATCTTTTTTCTCGCCCCATTTCTTTAGGAAGGAAGTTTCCAGGTCATTATATGATAGTATTGAACCTACTGGAAGTACTCTGAACCAAGTTCTTACCTATCCTTCAAAATTATGTACTAACAGTATCGTATAAACGTCTTCGTGCTCAATTCCAAGAATATTAGTGAATTGATAAAAAAAGGTTATATGTTTTGTTTCTATTAGATCCCCTTCTCCCGTGAATTTAGGGAGACACTTCATGTAATTTTCGGGTAAATCATGCAGGACAACAGGAAGAACTAAGAGACTGTATCTAGCAACGATATTGGTAGAGATCATTTGGGGTTGAGCTTGTGCACCAACCCCTACACCTATGACACCTCCAGCACCAGCACCAGCCATCAAAAGTCTAGGAGATGGAACTCGAGGACTAAATAGGATATTTTCAAAAACTTCAAAAGACTGATCTACTGATCTTTTGACTACTCTGGGATGAAGTTCGGGAAAAATATCATGAGAATATGGAAGGTATAGACAAGGGGGGAAAGGAAAACTTGATCCTAGTTCCTTAGCTTTACCCGATGTATAGGTAGGAGAAGTAATAGGGGATGAATCTGAGTAGAGAAAATAATCTCTAGGACTTTTGGAAACAAAAATTTTTACTTCTGGAAGAGAAAGAATCACTGAGTAATGATGATAGTAGGGATTGAAATGGATTCTTTGTTCTCACTGGTAAAAGTATCTATCAATGAAACAAGGATGGTCTGGTCAATCTCAAATTTGATTTCAGGAATAATTACCTATGGAATTTCAAGCTTAATTTCAGGTTTACTTGTTGATGCTTTTGTAGAATGAACTTGTTTAAAACTTTCTTTAAGAGTTAGTTATACAGTGGAATCTTAAAATTAACTTGCGTAATTATAGGTTGATGGACCTTACCTGCCGATGCATAAGTTTTTCTGAGATATCCCTTTGATTTCAACAATTTTTCGGGATCCGGAACTAGCATAGTCTTCTTTTCATCTGGGTTTTTCTTGGTATTCTTTCAACTGAATGAAAGTTTCATCTATGGTCGAGTCGCCAGGTGAAAGATGAAGGAATCCTTATTCATGTATTCAATCTTTGTTCACCATCAAAGACCAACATTTACCTTGTCATTCTCCCAAGGAAAAATGATTTCGTTTCTCCATCCCCGACAACAGTGACAAAAAGATGTTGTTCCTAAGATTGATTCTAAGTCTCAGAGAATAATGTCAGGCATCAAAGGTTTTAAATGAAATATTTTGTGAGTGATTTTTTCTACCTTCAGTTCTCTGAGAAATGATCTTTAAATGAAATTAATAATAAGACAATACAGAGGTTGTATCTCATTATCTGAGTCTCAATTATAATGTCAAATGATGTGGAAATATTTACAAAACTATTAAACAAAGTCAGGTATCAATTGCAGATAAATTTCACCTTGTTTGCAATAGAAGAAAAGTAGAAGATGCACCCTTCAATAGGATATAAAAATGCAGTAATTCACACAGATCACATGTATTGTTTTACGCATAGTAATAACAGACGAAAATTTGTTACTGAATGAATCCCTGATATGATATGATCACAGTAGATGTAGTACTAAATTTCAATCACTCACTCTTCAAGAATTATAGAAAGAAAATTAGAGAAATGGAAGCACTGAGGTAACACATAACTCAAATTGAATGAAACTTATAATCTCTATTTGCACTTTTATTAATACTCAAAAATATTGTCTCTTCTAAATTCATCAAGAAGAAGCCCTAAATAGATCTAAAATCTATGTATTTATACAAAATTTGTCACAACTGAAAACCGTTGGACTTCCCGCAATATTTGACCAAAAATAGAATACATCTAAATAAAACAACAACATGCAAATATTGTTGAGTTTTGTTGGCAATTTCTCTATCTCTTCATGTTCTTTCAGATGCTCTCTCTTTCCTTTGATCTTTGAGCTAGGTACACATGTCCATTAAGGCCACCACAATCATTCAACTTACTATCTTTGCCATTTGATCTTGTTGCCATCTATCCCTTTAGATGCATTCACTGGGATAATGAATTGAAGTTGAAGACATGGGGGGGATAATTAGATTAATAACTCAGTGTTGGTTCATCAAGGGATGGATAACGGTTACAAGGAATAGCAATTGTTCACGAAAACAATGATAGGGGAACAAGTGTCCAATAAGGAGGTGGTATGAGTGGATGCAAGAATTCAGGTGGTAGGCATAGATGAGGTAAGTGACAGTTGGAGGGTGAAGAGTAGAGGGGGTGGAGAAAGTGGATGTTGTGCATGATTTTTCATTTTCTACCGACTACACTAGATTTTCGCTATTCAATGCATTGGGTGCATCTTTCCATCAATGCTACCATGAATATTAAAGTTTCAATCCTTTCATTTAATTCAAAGGCACACATCTTCTTCTGTATTTGGGGCAGTTTCTCCTAGATCTTGTTCACTTCTTGGACTATGACCTGAAGATGTGACTTGGATTAACCAACCATCCATTGATTTTAAGTAAATAAATCTAGCTCATCTCTTGGATGGCTTCCTCAGTGTTTTCCTTGTTCTTCCTAGAGTTTTGTTGGTTCATTTCTATCGCAATATTACCCAATGCCTCCAAGATGTTATTTCCTTCGAACTCAATCAACCTTTTATTCATTGAAGATAATGCCTCTAGACAATCCTCTTTTACATCTCTGGCAAGTTTCTTTCCTTCTTCCAGGTTTTTTTCCTAGGATTTTAGGGTCATTTCGCCTCTTACTTGTTCAAACAGAGAGAGAAGGGTAAGACCAGGGGTATTATCTCTCTGCTTCCATATGAGAACTTATTGAAACTTAGACCGGGCTGAAAAGGACTCTTTTTCCTTGACATAAATATCTTTTAGGGAAATCTCTACTACCTGATAGCATTTCTGGATAGAATCCACTTTTAGATAGAGTTATTTTTGGGCAACTTCCATCCTCTCATTGATTTCTGATGCTTGTTCTTTGAAGGCCAAAATGTTTATCATTGTGTTCTCTGCTAGGGTCAATATGGCTTGTAGCTGCTCAATTAAGTTTTCACGCTTAGTGATCAAACCTTGGCTATTCTGTGAACTCTCGTAGATAAGCTCAAGGTTATCATGGAACTTCTTAATTTGATGTTGATGACTAGCCTTGATTTGTTCAATTTCCTAGTTCATCCTTCTTCTAACAGTTTGCTATGAACTATATATCTTGCTCTGCAATTATTCTACCAAGAGGCATTTATGTTGCAGTTGTTTGGTTAAAATTTCCACTGATCATTGATTGGCAGTGGAAAAATCCCCTAATGAACCTGCAACTTCTTTCGCAAACTCGAGACCATCATGGTCTTTCCCATCATATACGAATCTTTTCCTTTTAGTGACAACTCCATCCGTTTGGTGAGATTCTCTTTTCACAATGGATTTTCGCTTCTTGATGAAAAATAAATCTGAGGGGGGCATCTCCTAGGGCAACATAGGAGTAAGATCACCTACAAAAGTGAGTTCGGAACTAGGATTTCTGGAGCTAGTCTGTAAAGGGGTTAATGATGTAATAGGAGAACTAATTTTGGTGGAAGGTTCTTGTCCTATTGTATTTGGGGTGCTAGTAGGAGTAGATGGTGTTGAATAAAGAACAAGTTGTCCCATATTCATGAAGGCTTCAAATCGAGCTAACACTTGTGGATCATTTAGTCCTGACAGTGATGCTCTTATCTTGTAAAATACTACTTCTAGGATTTTTGGGACTTCTTCGACTTTGTGCTTGGTGGAGCAACTTGGCTCAGATTCATTGGGTCTATATTCCTGTGAAGAAGGTGTGGGTTTTGATTCTCCTTACAATATCTTTGGTAAACTATTACATTTGTGTTTTTGAAAGATGAGGAAACTAGGTTTTTGGTCAAGGGGCAAAGTTTGGAATCTCCTTTGGACTTCCTCATAAGATCTAAATCACCTAAACATTTCTTCATAAGGATAATTCTCATGGATGTATCACTTCATGTTAAACTAAGTCAGATGTTTTTCCATTATCTTAAGTGGATCAAGTTTCTTGAAATCGACGTCAACTAATTCAACATCTTCCATGGCTGTGGCCTCAACTTTAGAATGACCAAAATCTAAGAGTGTGAACATGCCAACTTGAATGGGGAAATTTTTCCAAACCTTTTCTGAGCTGATTTCAACTCCTTGTTGATACCTCCTACTACTGTCTGGTATGTCACTTCTCTGCACACCATCCTGTCAGGTAAAAACCGTAGGAGGGTGTGAGGAGGAACGAAACAACCAAATACTATGAAATAGGATAAATTCTCCTCAATGAATCAGTCTACAAGTTTACCTAAGTTTCCCATAATCCTTTCTTAAATATAGGGTAGTGGGTGACCATAAATGGCTATATGAACAGGCACTACAACGTTGTGATAGATTTCGTAAAAGAAATCTTTGGCGTTCTCCTCCCATAATTTGGAGTGGCATAAATGAATTGGCTCATAACTGGATGGGGTCCATTTCCATTTCATCGGGGGAAAAGGGGTCATAAAACAAATGACATCCATAACATATGCCGACATATAAAAAGGGGCGGGTTTCCATTTTTATTTTGCTGATTTATATTCAACGATTTCCTTGGCCAAATTATCCAATAACATTTAGGCCTAATTGAAGGTATAAATCTCGGCTAGCTCATTCATGATGGCTACCCACTCAACTGAGAAATGTGTAGGGTTCTTCTTTCCAAACAAGCAATAGAGCATCATGGCTACATACAACATATGATCATCTAAAGATGTCGTGGCATACATACCATGACCATCGGCTCTGAATTTTTCAGGATGTCCCCACCAGGACTTGACTATATCATGATCATTTATGTCGTATTGGGTGCATTCCTTTCTCTCAAACTCTAGAAGAAATGTGACATTGTAAGTGTATTTAGGGGTAAGGGAAATCTTTTATATTACTTGTAGGTGTTCTGGTCAGAAATATATGATGGTGACCTATTGGTGATTGATGATGCTCCCGGTTTGGATGTCGACATGTTCCACATCCCAGTTTATTGTATCGTTGTAGGGTATGATTCTTGGCCATGCAGTGATATTATGTACTTCCGACTGCTACATGTATAAGCTTAGCTATAAAGGACTCTTTTTCTTCTTCGATAGAGTCGTCTAGACAATTGATGATCTCATGATCCAAGGCATCAAAAACCTGCTTCCAAGTTTTGATAACATCCACAACTCGTAGAGTTGTCTCTGATAGAACATTTGCATTTGGATTTGAATCATCACTCRATGCATCAAGCTTCTTTGTAGTTTTTCTTGGTGCCATGATTCTATAGGAAACAACATTAGTCTACCTGTGACAAGAGAAGTCTGTAAGMTCTCCACTGAATAGAAAACTGCTAATTGCAAATGGTAAAAATTATTTTGAAATTTGAAGTGCTTTATTCAAAAATTCTATCGATCTTCGTATAGCTCTACTGACAAAGAATTTATTAAACTTAAAGAAATTCATTACCTGGTGATCCACAATCTTCATTTGAAATCATTAACCTTAATCAAACATAATTGTCATTAATACTTCGACGGTTCGCGCTCAGAAGTTTTGGATGTGACATAGTAGACATCTCCCGAAGTCYGAATTCACAGAGGAGTTAATTTCTAAGTAATCACTTTTATGTCTTAATTAATCATGTCTTAAAAATGTTGTATTAACTTTAAGTATTTCAGAATTTTGGAATTTGAAAKTTTTGAATATAGAGAAAGGGAAATTTTTCGAAGACTGAAATTGTGAAGTKATTAATTAACACTTAATCATGTTTAAAACGTTGTATTAACTTTAAGTATTTCAGAATTTCCAAATTTAGAAGTTCTGAATATAGTGCAAGAAAATTTTTCCTAAATCTAAAACTGTGAAGTGATTAATTAATTCTTAATCAAGTTTAATTAAAGTTGTTAATCATTTTATTAATTCCTTGAAAACCCTTTTTAATTTTTGTAGTCACTTTACTTCGACGCTTTGATAATTCGGGGATTGTGAAAACAAATACTCCGAAGAGTAATTTATTGGAGTGACATGGCAGGGATGATGTCATTCAGATGACATGTCAAGAAAAGAGAGGTTCCACGTGTCACTCGAAAATGTGTGAATCATACAACGTAAACATAAAAAATAAGTTCCACGTGTCAACCCAAGAAAATATTTTTAAAGGACACGTTTCCTATGTCGTGTCCATAAGTCCTTTATGAATTATCGCGAGTGACTATCTTCGAGAATTTGTAATTTCAGGGTTTTGTTGGATCATCTGAAGCACAGAGCTCTAAAACTATCGTTAGAGACCTACTCTTTAAAACTCTGGCGGCTTCAAAACTTTGGAGATCATTAGGACAATTCGATCAAATCAGAGTAACTCATTAACAATAAATATCATGAGCACCTTATTGATTAACAACCAATGCATTTATTTTAATTTTTAAAATCCGCTTTGTAGGTTATTTTCTTTTTTGGGTAAAATTTATTTTTAAGGGGTAAAATATATAAAGCTCAAAATTATGTGTGTTTTAACAGATCCTTAGACTAGGTTTCCTTGGTATATGTACATAGGAGGAAAAGGGTACAATTATAGTGAAAGGGTACAATGAAGGGTTCTATCCTACATACAAATATAACACTACAAATGTAATAATTCAATATCTAAGGATTAACAAGGGGTTTTATACTTAACATTGGGTTTTTTCTAGGGATTAACACGCCCCTCCCCTTTAAACAAGTGTTGTCCTCAACACTTGACTGAATTCAAGTGTTTCTTCATGAATAACTCATCTTCCCCTATTGCCTCTTCCACTAGAAGGTTCTTCCATTTGAAGAGGTACTCAATAATTCCTCGATTTCACAGCCACCTATTCCTTGTTTCAAGGATTGTTTTTTGTTATAGAACTATTTTCCCTTCTTCATTAATCTCTGGTAAAATAGTTTGGTCATATATCTTGTCATTGAATACCTTCTTTAAGTAAGAAACATGGAAGAATGGATGTACATGTGAATATGGAGGCAACTCCAATTTGTAAGACGTACTTCCAATCTTCTGCAAGACCTTATAGGGGCCATAATATTTGGGTGCTAATTTAATTTCCTTCTTTTGTTKCTTGAGGGACATTTGTTTATATGGTTGTAGCCTCAAAAATACACAATCTCCCACTTCAATTTCTCTTTCATTGTGATGTTGATTTGCTTGTTGTTTCATCCTATTTTGTGTCATAACAAAGTTGTCCTTCAATAGTTTAAGAACCTCTTGTTGGTTCCCTATGTGGTCCTCCATTTCCTGAACCTTTGCAGTTCCTTTCAATGGAGATGTGATGGATGGATGATGATATCCATAAAGTGCCATAAATAGGGACATTTTTGTTGAAGTATGGAAAGATGTGTTTTTCCACCATTCTTCCAAGGGAAACCACTTGATCCATTGTCTTTGTTTATTAGATGCAAAGAAAAATATATATATTTCAAGATATTTATTCACATTTTCAATTTTCCCATCTGATTGAGGATGGTAATATGAGTTGTAATGCAATTGAGTACCCAAACAAGAAAGAAATTTAGTCCAAAAAATTCTAGTAAAAAATGGATATGTTCCACTTACAATAATCTTAGGGAGTCCATGTATCTTTTTAACTATTTCCATGAATGTTGTGACTATTGTACTTTCTTTAAAAGGATGAGAAAGAGATAAAAAATGGCAATACTTTGTTAATTTATCTACTATTGCCATGATGAAAATATTTCCTCTAGATTTGGGTAAAATTGTAATAAAATCCATTGAAACTTATTTCCAACGTTGACTTTGTATAACTAATGGTTGAAGGGGACTTGGTGTCTTGATTGTCTCTCCCTTATTCTGTTGGAAGATGACACATTCAGACACAAAATTTGGAACATTAGTTTTAAGACCTTATTAGAAAAAATCCTTCTTCATCTTGTGGTAAGTTTTCAAGCACCATGAATGTCCTCCTATAGGAGAAGTGTGCAATTCCAAAAGTACCTTCTATTTGAGATGAAAATTCTTACATAACATAGGCGATCATGATACCATAGAAAATCATTATTCCATATAATTTTTTCTAATGCACTAGGGTCCTCTTGTAGTTGTTGAATGATCTTGCATAACTCTTGATCTTTCTTCAATTCTATCCTTTCTTCTTCCACCCAATTAGATTTTGGAATAGAAATAGCACATAGTGAACCCTCTGTTTCTTCTTCTTTCTTTGAAAGTGAATCTTCCACATTATTATGTTTTCCTTTCTTATAGATAATTTCAAACTCACAACCTAACATATTTGTAACCCATTTTTGTTTCTCTTATGAAGATAATCATTTCTCCAAGAAACACTTCAAAAATTATCGTGATATACTTTACTTTGAAGTGTCTTCCTATTATATAAGGGAACCATTTCTTAATTTCATTTAGTATGGACAACATTTGTTTTTCATAAATGGGTTTGAGTAAGTTTTTTCCTTTAAGTTGGATACTTTCAAAGTCAAGGGGCCTTCTTTCTTCCATTAAAAATTCACCAATTCCACTGCCTATGGCATCATACTCCACAATATATGTTTTTGTGAATTCAGGTGTGGCTAGGACAGGAGTTGTACACATAGCCTCCTTAAGTTTTTCAAAAAAATTGGTTTATTCTCAAGTCCAATAAAATGATTATTTCTTTAATAATGTTGTTAGAGGTGTTGCTATTTGACCATAGTTCTTGAAAAACTTGCGGTAATAGTCTCTCAATCCTAATAATCCTCTAAGTTTATTCAAGGTTTTGGGACTTGGCCATTCCCTCATAGATTTAATTTTGTTAGGGTCCACTTTTGCACCTTCATGAGATACAATATGACCCAAATATTCCACTTCTTGAACCCCAAAGCCACACTTGGAAGGTTTTTAATAAAGTTGTTTCTCTTCCAAAATTTATAGTACTTTGTCAACATGTTGTACATGCTCTTCCCGTGATTTATTGTAGATTAGTATGTCATCAAAAAATACTAACACAAATTTTCTATGAAGGGTTTGAAAATATAATTCATCAAACTTTGAAAAGTTGAAGGTGCATTAGTAAGTACAAATGGCATAACCAAAAATTCATGATGACCTTCATATATTCTAAAGTTTGTTTTGGGAATTTCTTCCTACCTCATTATGATTTGATGATATCCCAAATGAAGATCCAACTTAGTGAAGAATTTTTCTCCATGCTATTAATCTAATAATTCATCAATGTCATGAATATGAAGCTTATATTTGGTGGTCATTTTTTTGAGTTGTCTATAATCTGGACACATTGATGCAGGAGAATCCCTCGTGACAAGCAAAACCAATGTGGAAGCAGAAAACAGCTGGAAGACGACCATCGCAAGTTTTTGAATTTTTAAATTTTCCCCTTGAAGTTGATGCGCAAAACATAAATGAGATCATTTAATTTTAGGCGCCTTGGTAAAACTGTAATCAGACCTCGAGCCATACGCTCTCGTCTGAGATAGACAGAGGCATTTATAGTGGTAGATGCAGGTAGATAGAATTGAATTCTTAGATTAGACAGTTTTAGAGCGCATGAGGGAAACCAGATATAGACACCCTCATTTGTATCATTGTAATATAGTAAGAGGAACAGGAGTAAGAAGACTCTAGAGCATAGGAGAATAGAAGAGAGTTGTAGAAAACACCCATGTACAGATCTTGAATTAATAGAAGAAGTTGATTCAGATTCATGGCTGTTGTGTTATTCTCTGTGTATGTGTGTGAAATGCTCTTCTTATGAATATTAATTCCTGTTATGCATTTGTTATTATGTTGTGTGTATGATTTCATGTGTTAAGATCGAAATATGAGAGGAAGTGGAATGAGTTTCAATTGTTTCTCTACTTGAGCAAGGATTCCTGAAAGGAGTGCAGTTGAAGTCGTCCGCAAGGAGTGCGTTGACAAGAGGCTCAGAGAGTTAACTCTTGTTCTCATTCGCTCAGGAGTGAACATGGGTTGCTAGAGCCATGAAAGGAGTGCACAGGCTAAGGGAGAAAGCCTCAGTCGTGAAACTAAGCAGAAGTATTGAAGGATTGCTGCTACGGGCATACGCAGAGTCAAGGAAGCTCAAACAGTTGAAGTGTTCGCAGGATTGCCGCAAGGAGTGCATCCAAAGAACCTCATTGAGGTTGGAGTAATTTAGCAAAGCTCAGGAAGGATAGGCCTCTGAGTCACTGAAGATCAGCGTAGATAAGTGTGACTTGAATTCAAGAAAAAGCGTCGCAGGTTGGCGAAAAGGCGAAGGAGTCTCGTGGAAAGACACTTTGTTCATTTTGTGGATTACCCAAGGAAGAAACGGACGGTCAAAATCTTCTGAAGAGATTTCGCGAAGTTTCGAGGATTGTTAGATCTTGCAGAGGTGCAAGGAGGTTACGGAGAGAAGGTCCGAAGAGAGGAGGGGCAGGGCCGTCGATTTCGAGTCACCAGAGCCGTAGGATCTACACACGGTATCGTGTATCGGGGACTCGTGAGTTGAAGCCCCAAAAGTTGTGCAACAAGAGTAGCGATATCGCGAGACGCGATATCCCGACAAGATCAGAGCCATTCATTGAGGAGGACACATGTAAGGAGATTCTCTCATCTCGCAGACTCAGACATTGGAGGACCGAAAGGGAAGTCCTTTAGCTTCACAAGTAGCGAAGTAGCGAGAGATTTGTAGCCGTCCATCTGAGAAGGACAGGTGGCAGAGATCGAGAGATCTCACGAACTTGGGAGTTCGTAGGGTGAGAGCCCAAACATTGGGTACTCCAAGTCGCGAGGATGCGAGGCGCGAGAAGAAGGATAACCATTGGATCTGGATTGTAGGAGGACCATTGGATCTATGTGCGGGATCATGTATCGGAACCTCACAAAAAAAGGTTCGATAATTTGGCCACGGGGATTGCGAGGTTGCGAGAAAGTGATATCCCGACAGCTGGGGGATAGTGTGGGCCATAGCAGAGTCGGCGAGTGGAATACAGGTGGCACGAAGCCCTCGAGATCTCACTGCAAGAAGTTATAAAATATTGGCATTAGGATTCGCGAGTCGCGAAGTGCCGAGGAGTCGAGGTTTGTGTGGACATGTGGTAGAGGATAAGGTGAGACCGCGCGACCGACAGGTGGACACACGTTGCTTGGAGATAGGATTCAAAATTCCGTTGAATTCTCACATCTCGGGAACTCACGGAATAGGAGGGTGAAAGCCCAACGATTCAACCTGCGAGGTCGTGAGGTCGCGAGGTCGCGAGGTCGTGAGGTCGCAAGGTCGCGAGGTCACGAGGTGGCGAGGTCGCGAGGTTGCGAGTAGTGAAATCTGTCAAGGGAGGAGTCAACTCGGAGTTGACCTATCGCGTCTCGGAGGATCGCAATGGGAGGCACAAGAGTTTGACTCACAAACTCACGAGGTTGTGAGGTTGCGAGAGGTGCTAACATTAAGCCTAGCCCATGGTTGCATGTGGTGAGGGCACTAATAAAGGAAGGAGCTATACCCATAGCGCCAAGTCAGGTATCGCAAGATTTGAAAGGAAGAGTTGGAGGCTTTGAGTCACGAACTCGCGAGACAGCGAGATTTAGATGATCTCCTAGTGGTAAAGGGGAGACCTCGGGGGAAGATTGTTGTGGGTGCAGATTTTCCGATAGGGAAATAGAAGAACCTTTGAGTTCTTCGGGTTAAGAAGAAGAAGATCCTCTGAGAGCGGATGTGCCTGGGTGGCGCACCCTGCGTCAAAGTGCTATCAGAACTTAGAAAAGCTTCTTTGCTTTCTATAGCAGAGGACAAGGAGAATTCACCTGCTGCTAAGGAGAAGAGGTAGACAATCACCCGATCCAGAGGAGGAAAGGGAAATGTCCAGAGAAATAAGTAGGAAAGTGAAAAATCCAGACATGGAGAGAGAAGTGTGAAATCTTCGTGCCAAAATGGAAGACATGGAGATAAAACAAAGGCGCAAAGTTGATGTAGGAGATATCAGTGAATCCAAGGATGAAGGCGATGCTGGACATGAAGAAGAAGAAATCCCAGCAAAGGATGCAGCCAATGAGCGTTTAATTAAGGCTATTGCTCGGATGAGTTCGAAAACAAAAATGGGCATTCCAGCTTATGAAGGAAATCTAGATGCGGAAGAGTTGCTAGATTGGATTAGAGCTCTAGACACTTACTTCGATTATGAAGATATCGAAGATGATAAGAAGGTCAGACATGCCGTCACAAGATTAAAAGGACATGCAGCCTTGTGGTGGGATGAACTGCAAGCTGACAGGCATTGCCAAGGCAAGCATAAGATTAAGAGTTGGGACAGGATAATTGCAAAGATGAAGGAAAAATTCATTCCCAGGGACTATCAAATTTCTCTATTTAGGAGGATGCAGAACCTGAGATAGAAGCTGATGACAATGGAGGAGTATACTGAGGAACTTTACAGGTTGAATATCAGGGCAGGTCATCGCGAAAGAAATGAAGAAAAGGTGGCCAGGTATCTGAATGGCCTGAGGTATGAAATTCAGGACGAATTAAATATGGAAACCATTCTAACGGTGGAGGATGCTTACCAATTGGCTTTGAAAGCTGAGGAGAAGCTGAGCCGTAAACAAAGTCAGAGGGGCCGAGGCAGGAGTCAGCCTAAAGGAAAATCGGTTGCCCAAGATAAATGCCAGAAGCCCAAGGATGACTGGAAGAAACCTCGGACTCAGATAGAGAGAGGTGGAAGTTCGCAGTGAGGGAGATATGCTGAGCAAAGAGAATAGCATACTGAGCAGAGAGGAGGATATGTTGATAATAATAGGTTTCCTCGTACCAGAGGTAGAGGAAGAGGAAGAGGTGGAGTAATTACATGCTTCACGTGTGGAAAAAATGGACACAGGTCATTTGAGTGTCCAGAGAAAAAGAAAGAAACTGGAGAGACTCACATCGCCGAGGCACAGAGGCAAGATGTTGAGACAGAGTACGCTGAAGGCGGAAGATCGCTAGTGATACGGAAGGTTCTTTTGATGCCAGAGAAGGAGATGGAGAACTCAGCATAGAGGAACAGTATTTTTAGGACTGCTTGCAAGACCAAGGATAGAGTATGCAAGGTCATCGTGGACAGTGGAAGCACAGATAATCTCGTTTCAACCAAGATGGTAGAAAAGCTGGAGCTGGAGACAACTGATCATCCAAGCCCATACAAAGTTTCATGGCTACAGAAGGGACATCAGGTAAATTTCACTAAACAATGCTTAGTTGACATTAAGATAGGAGGATATAATGATAAAATTTTATGTGATGTTATTCCTATGGATGTCTGTCATTTATTGCTGGGTAGACCATGGCAGTATGATAGAAATGTAATTCATGATGGGAGGATGAATACATATACCCTGGAAAGAAATGGGAGAACTCATATGTTGTGTCCAATTGAAGATAAAGAGGTGAAGCCGGAAGTAAGCAACAAAGTACTTCTCATGAGTGGGAAGGAACTCCTTACAGAAGTTAAGAAGAAGGAGGATCCACAATTCTTTGTGGTTAGAAAGCCAAAAATTGTTCTGACTAGCACAAGAGTGGATGATTTGCCAGAAGAAGTTCAGGAGCTGCTGGAAGAGTTCACTGATATTGTAGTGGATGAATTACCTCGTTCGTTGCCACCGATGAGGAGCGTGAGTCATCATATAGACCTCATACCAGGAGCTAGTTTTCCAAACAAAGCCGCGTACAGATTGACGCCGCAGGAGAATGAAGAGGTTAAAAGACAGGTCTAGGATTTATTAGACAAAGGTTTGGTCAGGGAAAGCTTGAGTCCATGTGTTGTTTCAATAGTACTCAGTCCAAAGAAAGACAGAGGTTGGAGGATGTGAACTGATTCAAGAGTGATAAACAAGATAACTATCAGGTATAGATTCCCATTGCCAAGAATGGATGATCTGATGGATTGCTTAAGTGGAGAAATTTTTTTTTCAAAGATAGATTTGAAGAGTGGATATCATCAGATTCATATGAGAGAAGGTGACGAATGGAAAACAACATTCAAGACAAACAAAGGTTTGTATGAATGGCTTGTCATGCCATTTGGCTTGACGAATGCACCAAGTACCTTTATGAGGTTGATGAATGAAGTCCTGAAGGAGTTCATCGGGAAATTTGTCATCGTGTATCTGGATGACATATTGGTTTTCAGCAAGACAAAGRCTGARCATTTGAAGCATTTGGCYATTGTGATGAGGAAGCTACARCAGGAGAAGCTGYTGATAAACATGAAGAAGTCCTCATTCATGAAGACADAACTCATTTATTTGGGGTTTGTTATTTCTGCAAATGAACTGAGGATGGATCCAGATAAGGTGGAGGTAATCAAGAATTGGCCATCACCGAGGAACGTATTTGAGGTGAGGATTTTTCATGGTCTAGCTAGTTTCTACCGAAAATTCATTAGAAATTTCAGTAGAATTAGTGCAGCAATGATGGATACAGTGAAGAAAAGACATAAATCTTTTCACTGGACGGAAGAGGCTGAGAAGAGTTTCAATTTATTGAAACAAAAGATTACAGAGCAACCGGTTTTGGTGTTGCCAGATTTTCAAAAGACATTCCAGGTCAAATGTGATGCAAGTGGGTTTGCCATAGGAGCGGTCTTGAGTCAGGAGGACAGACCAATTGCATATTTCAATGAGAAGCTGAATGAGGCAAAAGAAAAATACTCCATGTATGATAAATAATTCTATGTCGTCATACAGGCATTGAAGAAATGGAGACACTATTTGATTCCAAAGGAATTTGTTTTATACAGTGATAACCATGCATTACAATTTGTGACTCAACAGGAAAAGTTGAATCAGAGGCATGTTAAATGGGTTGAATACATGCAAAATTTCACTTTTATGATAAAACATATTTCTGGTACTGCTAACAAAGTTGCTGATGCTTTGAGCAGGAAGTGTTTGTTGTTGCAGGAGTTCAAAGTTAGGACGTTAGGCTTTGATGATCTTAAGGACATGTATGCAGATGATTCAGACTTTAAGGAAGCTTATGAAGCAGCTGGGAATCCAATTCTTAGAGACAGAAGTCAGTGGATAGAGTCCGTGATCCAGGGTGTATTATTGTTCAAAGGGAATCGACTGTGTATTCCGAATTGCTCCATGAGGGAGAACTTGTTGAAAGAAAAGAACAGCGGTGGATTAGCAGGACATTTTGGCCATGACAAGACATTTGCAAAAATGAGAGAGTCATACTTTTGGCCAGGGATGCGATCATAGGTCAAGAGGTTTGTAGACATATGCAGGATTTGCCAGCATTCAAAGGGAAGGAAGCAGAATGTGGGTTTTTACCAGCCATTGCGCAT
>JASDQU010438682.1:43101-83724 GCA_032191745.1 Picea mariana
GTTCATTTCGTGGATTACCCAAGGAAGAAACGGACGGTCGAAATCTTCTGAAGAGATTTTGCGAAGTTCCAAGGATCGTTAGATCTTGCAGAGGTGCAAGGAGGTTACGGAGAGAAGGTCCGAAGAGTTTGAAGCTCAGGAGGGGCAGGGCTGTCGATTTCGAGTCACCAAAGCCGTAGGATCTACATGTGGTATCGTGTATCGGGGACTCGTGAGTTGAAGCCCCAAAAGTTGTGCAGCAAGAGCAGCGATATCGCGAGACGCAATATCCCAACAAGATCAGAGTCGTTCATTGAGGAGGACGTGTGTAAGGAGATTCTCTCATCTCGCAGACTCATACATTGGAGGACCAAAAGGGAGGTCCTTTAGCTTCGCGAGTAGCGAAGTAGCAAGAGATTTGTAGCCGTCCATCTGAGGAGGACAGGTGGCAGAGAACGAGAGATCTCACAAACTCAGGAGTTCGCAGGGTGAGAGCCCAAACATTGGGTACTCCAAGTCATGAGGACACGAGGCACGAGAAGAAGGATAACTGTTGGATCCGGATTGTAGGAGGACTGTTGGATCTGCACGCGAGATCATGTATCGGAACCTCGCAAGAAAAGGTTCGAGAATTTGGCCACGGGGATCGCGAGGTTGCGAGAAAGAAATATCCCGACAGCTGGGGGATAGTGTGGGCCATAGCAGAGTCGGCGAGTGGAATACAGGTGGCACGAAGCCCTCGGGATCTCGTTGCGAGAAGTTTCAAAATATTGGTGTTAGGATTCACGAGTCGCGAAGTGTCGAGGAGCCAAGGTTTGTGTGGACGTGTGGCAGAGGATAAGGTGGGACCGCGCGGCCGACGGGTGGACACACATTGCTTGGAGATAGGAGTCAAAATTCCTTTGAATTCTTGCATCTCAGGAATTCGCGGAAGAGGAGGGTGAAAGCCCGACAGTTCAACTTGCGAGGTGGTGAGGTCGCTAGGTGGCGAGGTCACGAGGTCACGAGGTCGCGAGGTTGCGAGTAGTGAAATCCGTCGAGGGAGGAGTCAACTCGGATTTGACCTATCGCGTCTCGTAGGATTGCAACGGGAGGCACAAGAGTTCAACTCACAAACTCACGAGGTTGTGAGGTTGCGTGAGGCACTAACATTAAGCCTAGCCCACAGTTGCATGTGGTGAGGGCACTAATAAAGGAAGGAGCTATACCCGTATCGCCAGGTCGGGTATCACAAGATTTGAAAGGAAGAGTTGGAGGCTTTGAGTCACGAACTCGCGAGACAGCGAGATTTAGCTGATCTCCCGGTGGTAAAGGGGAGACCTCGGGGGAAGATTGTTGTAGGTGTAGATTTCCCGATAGGGAAATAGAAGAACCTTCGAGTTCTTCGAGCTGAGAAGAAGAAGATCCTGTGAGAGCGGATGTGCCTGGGTGGCGCACCCTGTGTCACACACACATCATGATCCATCCTTCTTTGTAACCATCCCTATTCATGAAGACAATGAACTTTGGATAGGTTTAATGATGCCAACCTCTAACATTTCTAGGATCGTGTGCTCAATATCACTCTTTTTTTCATATAGATACATGTAAGGCCTAATGTTAGGTGGTACACTTTCAGGTTGAAAATGAATATCATGATCAAGATCTCGATAAGGTGGAATACCAATAGACATCTCTCTAAATACCTTGGAATGGTTGTTGATAACCATTTGGAGATCCACTGGAGTAGAGGATATAAATGTTTGAACATCTAGTGAGCATTATTGTGTAATTAAACCATCGTGTCCCTTCTTGAGTAATTTTTTCATGCTATTAGAGATTATCACTTTAGAAGGTTTCCCTTGGACACCTCTAAGCTCAATTTCATTCTAAGTAAAATCTCATGAAAATATATTGAAAATTAAGGGCCATTAGTCCCAATGATTGTAACCATTGGACCCCTAATACAACATTAGCACCACCCATTTGGATGGAAATCATGGGACTATCCAAAAACTACTCCCCCATATTGAGCTTAATATTATGGCACTTCCCAGAACAATTTTTGGTACGTCCATATGCAATCATTACTTGAAACTTTGGTTCTAGAAATACAAAGCAATTGAGATATTTTTCTATTTTGTAATTGATGAAGTTATGGGTACTACCTTGAGGGTTTGTGGAGTATTGATGTTGGACAATGCATGACAATATATCATTGGAGTAGTCTCTTCTAGATATAGATATTGTGATGGTTCCAATTATTGATCTTCTTCCTCTTCACAATCTATGTAGAATAATTTATTCTCGCTGCATTTATGCCCCTTGCTGTACTTGTTATCACAATTGAAATATAGTCCCTTTCATCTTGTTTCATCCATTTGTTGAGATGTCAACCTTCTAGGTTGAGTGAGGTTAGGAGAGGGAACATGATGCTCTTTATAGTTGCAAGTAGCAACCCTTATAGTAGCCATAATTTTGTTTTTCACTTTCCTTTCCATATCGAAAGATTTCTCTAGGGATTTAGGTCCAAAAATATGCACCTAATGTTTAATGTTCACCTTTAAAGTTCCCATAAAGATATCTAACAAATTATCCTCATGAATTTTCTTTACCCTAATATTGATCTTTTGGAATTGTTAAATGTTTGGACCTTTTTGACAAATAGTTATCAATTGAATAAAGAATGTATTGCTCTCAATATCCCCATAATGTGATATCAATTCATCCATAAAAATGGACAAAGAGATAATAGAATTATTTTTAATTTTGCAGAGCCATTGATACCAAACAAATTGATCTTTATAAATACAAGGTTGCATTAGGTACCTTTTGTAAGCTTTGAACATGGTGTAGATCAAACTATTGCTCCATCTAGAATATCCATGTTGTAGGATCTTTACCATCAAACTTCCTCATATTGATATTTTGAATGAAGTAGTTCCTTGGTGTTGGAATGTTCACCAATATTGAGAGGGGGGGTGAACAAGTATTAAGCACTTTTTACCACTTTTAATCAAAACATGTAATCATCAATTTATCAACAATTTATCACTTATGATTCCATTCAATATATCATGAACAATACCATTCGATAATGCATAACATATTACCACAAATACACAGTACACAAGAATTTTATGTGGAATCCCAAATGGGATAAAACCACATAATTCTTTCTTACATATTAGAAGATTACATTCATAGGAAGCACCAACTTCAAACATTATCTAGCACCAACTAGAAGGAGGCACCAACCCCCTTTTTATAGGCTCCAACTTGAGGGAAGCTATAACTTCCTCAATTTTATAGATCCAACTAGAAGGAGGGTCCAACCCCCTCATTTATAGGCTCCAACCTGAAGAAATCTACAACTCCCTATATTCTATAGCACCAAATAGAAGGAGGCTCCAACCCCCTAGTTTACAGGATCCAACCTGAAGGAAGCTCCAACTCCCTGTATTTTCTGGCTCCAACCAGAAGGAAGCTACAACCCCCTTTATTTTCCCCTTCCTTCCTCCTTGAAATATAAATGGAGACTCAACCTGTCACTGCCACTATCATTTTCAATGTCTTTTTCATTGTCACTTTCTCTTTCACTGTCACTATCTATGTCCCTATCACTTTCATTGTCACTAATATACTATCATTGATACAGATACATCATCATCCATATACACTCACATAAATCATATGTCAATATCATCAATAACATCTCTCAAACATATACCCAACATCACCAACATATGCCTCAAACCATATGCCAACGGTGTGCCTCAAGCAAGTGCCATAACATCCATGATACACCATAAACCATGTATCAAAGATATACCTCAAATCATATTCCAAAAATCACCAACATATATTTATAGCCATGTGTCAAAGACTCTCCAATATATTCCTCAAGAATATACCATAATATCAAGATATAACCCTAAAAAACACATATAAAGGCATACCTTTAATCATGTAACAACCTAGTGCACAAGATATTTTCTCATCCTACATTCCTAAAATTTGGCATCATAAAATTATTTCCACTTATAAATTGGGTCCACATATAAATTGGGTCAACATATAAACCCTAACATTGCTTCTTAAATTTATCTCGAAAACATGTTTGAGATTAGTTTCTGGATTAGTCACAAACCCTAACTTAAAACAAGTATAAATTTATATCTATAATTATGAATAAAGTTATAAAAAATTTATTCAATATTCTTTGATATATTCTTTTTATTTCCTCCAAGTTTCTCTCCTTTATTCATAACCAAAAAGGAGATATAGTGAAAATGGAAGACCTTCCTAAATTTTGGCCTATTCTGGAGAGAGAAATTGTACAGCATCACACACGCTCAATATTTGATATATGATTATGAAAATAAAAATCATAATACTAAAGATTTTAATATTACCAATTAAATTGGTCTATCATAATTTGAATCCTCTATGAATAAGTTATGATTTTTTTACCCGGAACACCTATTTGAGACTAGTTACAAGACTAGTAAAAAACCCTATCTTCGACGGAGTGTATATCCAAAAGTAAAACGACCCAGAAGTTGAAATGTTTACCATCGGTACCTTGATATTTATTCTCAACAATATCCATGTTTCAATATCTGAATCATTCTAGAAAAACCTTTATAGAGAAAATGGTAAAATGACCTTTAAATAGCAATCCTTAGAACATATCATCACAAGACTTCATCTTCCCTTGGAATTTCACCCTTCTTCACTTTATCTTCCCTATGAAATTCCTCTCAGATATCCTTGGATACCTTAGATAAAAATAACTTTAGTTGATGTCACAAATGAACTCCTAGGTGCCTTATTTATACTAGATCTGGCACCATCTTTTTAGGCGGACTCTAAAATAAAATTGAATTTATTTTTTAATTGTTATTCCATTGGGGCCAAATTTACCAACAATATCCTTAATATTTATTTTAATATTCATTTCAATGGGGACAAATTGTAACTTGTTGTTTGCAACACTTTTTATGGGTTGACTTGTAACTTTTTTTCCGTAGATCTTGGGCTTATTCATTTTCTTTTGGGGATTCATCTTTAAGAGGGAAAATATCCTCAACCATGAGGAACCACGTGACATACCACCTATCGTTGGAAGTTTCATGATGAGAACTATCAATATATGGATGTGTTACATGAATTTTCAATTTCCTTCATGGTCTTGTTCTTCAATCAATTTTGGGCTCCATGACCATGTCGTCACAACTTCTTAACTACTTAACCACTTGGCCATATTTCTAGGGATTATTGTAGACTTATTCAAAGCATCTTCCCATGAGGGCCATGCTTATAGCTATGCAATAATGGGACCACTTTGGATAATTCTTCAAATACAACCATTACTTGGACTTCTTCTAGATTTAAAATCTAGGGTTGACATCAATGACAACTATCTTTCCAAAAATATCCCCCTTTGGCATTGATGAAAACACTCGTACTTCCCTTGTGACATTGCATATGATATTTATCACCTCATGTTTCTCTCCCAATTTGACATAAATGGAAAAGGGTAACTCTCTTTGGGGCTGCTCCCCATGTCTTAATGCTTCTAATATTTCTCTTCCCCTTTGATATCAATGGCAAAGACTAACTCCCCCTGAAAATATACCTTCTTGATATTTCTCTCCTTCTTTTGTTCTGCCTCTTCCCTTTCAACATTAAGGGAAACTCCCTCTAATGATTTATCTCCCCTTGTCTTCTTTTGCAAGATGTCGTGTAGATCAATTTAGGGCTTCCTATTACTGTAATCTACTGACGTATATGAAAACAATTCATGTTAATGTTTCTTCATCACTTGAATTCAAGTCTTCATGGCTCGTCATCTTTACTGAACTGAAATCGATGACATAATCATCCAACAATATTCTCTTGATAGTATAACTTTTCCTGATGGTTTCTCTCTATCCTTTTTTGCCTTTCACTGCTTGCATTCCTAGCTGGTTTCACATGTCAATATGCTTTACTTTTGAGTCATATGATCTACAATGAGTCCATCTTCCTTTATGCAATTCCTTCTGAGCTCATGATTTTCATCCGTTGTCATGTATCCTCTCTGGTTCATGTCAAGTATTGTCTTTTGGACCTACCATACATCTCATGAAATCATCTCTATCCATATGTCATAAGAACTGACCATAACTGTTAGAACACATATAATTTTGTGCTTTTGAACTTTTGATTTTGCCTCTTAGAAATAATTTTTTTTACCAAAAAAGAAAAAAACTTATAGAATTGCCTTTTAATTTTAAAATAAATCCATTAGTTGTTATTTATAAATAAGGTGCTTACAATATCTATCATCGATGAGTTATTCCAATTTGATCGAACGGTCCTAATGATATCTGAATTTTAGAAGTTGCCTGAGTTTTAAAAGAAAATCTTTAACGATCGTTTTGAAGATTCGCGCTTCGGGTATTCCAACAAATATAAACAACAAAAACCTCGAAACTCCAAAGTCCCAAACATAGTCACTCATGATAATTCCTAAAGGACTTACGGACGCATCATGGGACACGTGTCTTTTAAATCTTTCTTGCATTGACATGTGGCACTTATTTTTGACATTTACGTCGAATGATTCACACGTTTTCAAGTGACACGCAACACCTCTCTTTTATTAACATGCCATCAATAATGACGTCATATCTTACACGTCACTTCAAAACATTTTCTTCAGGAGTTTTAAAAAATATCGAGTTCACAAACCACCGAAGTATCAAAGCTCCAAAGTAATGAATGTTACAAAAAGTAAAAAGTGTTTTAAAGAGTTAATAAAACATTTAATAACTTATGTCAATCATGATTAACTATTAATTAATCACTCCATAGTTTCAGACTTTGGGTAATTCCTACCCTGTCATAATCAATCTTTTGAATGCCAAACTGTCGTATTATTAATGAGATTAATGATTGATTAAGGCTAATGATTTCAATAAAGATTGTGAATCACCAAGTAATAAATTCCATTAAGTTTTTAATAAATTATTCGTTAGTAKATCTATACAAAGATCGATATACTTTATGAATAAATCACTTTGAATTTCAAAATCATTTTACCATTTGAAATTATCATTTTTTTATTCAGTGTAGAGCTTACAGACTTCTCTTGTTACATGTAGGATAATTCTATTTCCTTGAGCATTATAATGCCACAAAAAGCTGTAAAGAAGTTTGATGCATCAGGTGATTATTCCAATTCGAATGCAGATGTTCTATCAGACACAACTCTACGAGTTACAGATGCCATTATGTCTTGGAAGCAGGTTTTTGATATCTTAGAGCATGAGATTATTAACTATCCAAATGACTCTTCCGAGGAAGATGACGAGTCCTTTCCAGCCAATCTTAGATCTGTAGCACAGTTAGAACTACATAATATTGTTGCATGACCCAAAATTATACCCTATAATGATATGATAAATTGGGCTTTGGAACATGTCAACATACAAACCAGAAGCGTCATCAACCACTAGGATACTTTCGTCGGCTCTTTTTGACCGAATAATATACAAGTAATGTATAGTATTTTCCCTACACCTAAATATACTTACAATGGAGCATTTGTTCTATATTTTGAGAGAAGTGAATGCACTCAATATGGTAGAAATGGTCATAATATAATCAAGACCTAGTGGGGACATCCAAAAAAATTCAGAGCTGATGCTCATGGTATGTATTCCATGTCGTACTTATATTCTCGTATGTTATATATAGCCATGATGCTCTATCATCTTTTTGGGAAGAAGAACCCTACACATTTTTCATTTGAGTGGGTAGCCATAATGAATGAAGTAGCTGAGGGTTATACCTTCAATTGGGATAAAATTTTATCTGATAATCTGGCCAAAGAAATTACTGAGTATCAATCATCAAAATCAAAAGGGAAACCTACTCCTTTTTACATGTCATCATATATTACAGATGCCATTTGTTTCATGACCCCATTTCCCTTGACGAAATGGATTTGGACCCTGGCTAGTTCTAAGCCAATACATTTCTACCACTCCAACTTATGGGAGTAAAATTCCAAAGATTTCTTTTAAGAAATATGTCACGGCGTAGTGGTATTCAGAAAAGATTATGGGGAACTTAGGCACACTTTCAGACTGATTCATTGAGGATAATTTATCCTTCATTAGAGTATTTGGTTGTTTTGTTCCTCCTCATTCCATTCCGCATTTTTTTACCTGACAGGATGGTGTGTAGAGAAGTGGCATACCAAATAGTAGTAGGAGGCATCAACAAGGAATTAAAAGCATCTCAGAAAAAAATTTGGCCAACTTTTCCCATTCAAGTTGGTATGTTCACATTGGTAGATTTTGGTCATTCTAAAGTTGAGGTTGCAGCCCTGGAAGATGTCAAGTTATTTGACATCAAATTCAAGAGACATGATCTACAAAATATAGTGGAGAATCATTTGGCTCAATACAACATGAAGTGATACATCCATGAGGATTCTCCTTATGATGAGATGTTCACGGGAGTTAGATCGTATGAAGAATTTCAAAGCAGATTCCAAACCTTGCCTCCTAACCAACATGTCAGTTTCCTCAGCTTCCAAAATCATAGATGAAACAGTTTACCAAAGATATTTCAAGGAGATTCAAAACCCATGCCTTCTTCACATGAAGCTAAACCCATAGGATCTGAGCCAAGTTGCTCCACTAAGCAAAAAGTTGAAGAAGTCTCAAAAATTTCAGAAGAGTTATTTCAAGAAATAAAAGCATCACTGTCAGGTCTGATTAATCAACAAGCATTAGCTCAGTTTGAAGATTTCATGAATCAAGGACAATTTTTTCCTCATTCAACGCCAGCTACTCCTGCTAGCACCCCAAATAAAACAGGTCAGGAACATTCCACAACATTTTTTCTCCTATTCCATCATCAACCCATTTACAGACCAGTTTTGGAAATCCTAATACAACAGAGCTCATTCATGTTGATGATATTACTCCTATCTTTCCTGAAGATATTCCTCCCTCAAGTTTCTTTTTCATCAAGAAAAGAAAAGCTATTGTAAAAAGAGAATCTCACCAAAAGGATGGAGTAGTCACTAAAAGGAAAATATTGGTATATGATGGGAAATACCAAGATGATCCTAAGTTTTCAAAGGAATTTTCATATTCACTAGGGTATTTTTCCACTGCCAATCAATGATCAGTGGAAAATTTAACCAAACAACTGCAACAAAAATGTCTCTTGGTAGAGAAATTGCAGAATGAGATACATAGTATAGAACAGACTATTAGAAATAGGATGAATAAAGACATTGGAAAAATCAGTGATAGTCATCAATATCAAATGAAGCAGTTATAGGATAGTCTTGAGATGATCTACCAGATTTCACAGACCAACAAAGGTTTGATCACTCGGTGAGACAATTTGATTGAACAGTTGCAAGACAAATTGGCCCAAACAAAGAAAAAACAATAGATAGTACTTCCTTTGAAACACAAGAATCAGAAATCAATGAGAAGATGGAAGTTTTCCAGAATGAGCTATATCAAAAGGTAGATGTTATTCATAAATTCTATCAGGAAATAAATATTTATCTAAAAAGTATTTATGTTAAGGAAAAAGTTGCCTGTGAAGCTAGGTCTAAGTTTCAGAAATTTATCATATGGAGGCAGAAATATAATATCCCTGGTCTCGCCCCTTTCTCACATTACGAACAAGTGAAGGTCAAAATGTCCTTGAAGGTCTAGGAAAAAAATCTAGAGAAAAGAAAAAAAAATTCTGGAGAAGCAAAGGAGGATTGTTTGGAGGCATTATCTTCTGTAAATAAAAAAATGATTGAATTTGAAGGAAATAATATCTCAGAGGAATTGGGGCAGATTTAAATAGAAATGAACCAATAAATATCCAAAAGGAACAAGGAAAATATTCATTCCACTATCCAACAGATGAACCAGATTGATTTACTCAAAATCAATCAGTTGTTTTTGAATCCAAGTTTACAGTATCAAGTCACAACCCATGAAGCAAAGAGGATCCAGGAAAAGCCGCCACTAGTACAAAACAAGATGTTCACCTTTGAAATGAATGAGAAGATTGAGCCTTTGAGATTCATGGTAATATTGATGGACATGTGCACCCAATTCAATGAACAAATAAAAAAGAGTGTAGTTGGGAGCAAATGAAAGAACATACACAACATCCACTTTCTTTGCTAGTACTCTCCCTCTCCTACCTGACCACCTACACTTCCCCTCTCTCTACCGATCACTTACCCTGTCTATCCCTACCACCTACATTCTTGCATCCACTCATCCCACCTCCTTATTCCCCATGTCATCCTATTCGTGAACAATTACTCTTCCCCATAACTGTTAGCCATCTCATATTGAGCCAACACTGAGCTACCTATCCAATTACCACCCCCATATCTTCAATTGCAATTATTTATCCCAATAAATGCATTCAAAGGGATAGATGGAAATAGAATCAGATGGAAAAGACAGTAAGCCAATGATTTTGGTGGCCTTAATGGACATGTGTACCTAGTTCAATGAACAAAGGAAAATGAGTGCATCTATGGGAAAATGAAGTGATAGATGAAGTGTCAGCACTTCAAATAAAAAATCAACAATATATGCATGTTGTTATGTCATTCAGATTGTATTCTATTTTTAGGYAGATATTGTGGGAAGTCCAACGGTTTTCAGTTGAGGCAATTTTTGTATAAATAGATAGATTTTAGATCTATCTGTGGCARTTTCTAGCCTAATGTAAAAGATAAAACTTTTTGAATATCAATACAAGTGAAAACATAGATTCTAAGTTTCGTTCAATTTGAGTTATGTGCTTCCTCTGTGTTTCCATCTCTCCAAATTTATTTTTTTAGTTCTTGAAGAGTGAATGATTACAATTTAGTAATACATCTACTCTGRTCATAATATATCAGAAGTTCATTCAGTAACAACTTTTCCTTTGTTATTACTATGAGTACAACAAGACCCGTGACCTGTTTGAATTACTGCATTTTTATCTCCTTTCAAGGGTGCATCTTCTACTTTTCTTCTACTGCAAACAAGGTGAGACTTATCTGTAATTTATACCTAACGTTATTTTAACATTTTTTTAAATCATTTCTACATCATTTGATATTATAATTGTGACTCAGATAATGATATACAACCTCTGTACTTTCTTATCATTAATTCCATTTAAAGATTATTTCTCAGAAAACTGAACATATAAAAAAGAACTCATAAAAACACTTCATTTAAAATATTTGATGACTGACATTATTCTTTGAGCCTTAGAATCAAAATCAGGAACAATATGTTTTTGGCGTCGCTACCGGGGATGGAGAAATGAAATCATTTTTCCCATAGGAGAACAACAAAGATAAATTTTGGTCTTTGATGGTGAACAAAGATTGAATAGGTGGAAAGGTTAGTTTTTCACTTGGCGACTCCATTGCAGGAAAATTTTGCCTTCGATCGAAAGAATACTAGGAAAAACCCAGATGAAAAGTAGGCTACGCTAGTTTCGGATCCCCAAAAATTGTTGAAACCGAAGGGGTGAGGAAATGAGGTGAGAAAAAACATCATCTTTATTGCTTAACCGAATTCAGATCCCTGAGAAAGAAGACATTGGAATCAGTCCTAGATTTCATTCAAATATTTAATAAACTTTATCAAAAAATCCCAACTAAATTTAAACCTTCCCAACCAGCTGCAAAAGTCACTTTTGCAGGAGCTTTTGATTCTGATTTCACTCTACTTTTTAGAGAAAGAAGATCTACTGCTTTAGCAGGGATGCAAGATGATGCTATAGAGATTGAATCAAATATGATGGCATTCATGAAGTTGAAAACTAAAGTTGAGATGGGAACAAGAGAACTTGGGCATTTTAAAGAACATACAGGGCCCTCTGGATCTAGAAAATCTATAGAGGAAAAAATGTATGAGATGGAAAAAATTATTAAAGATTTATCGAACAAAATTTCTAGGATGGAAATGGAAAAATCCAAACCTGATCCATATGTTAGAAATCAATTCATGAGAAATCCTAATCCTCAGATACAACAAAGGAAATAAAAAATGAGGAACAAAAGATTCAATCTTCTTTTAAAACTGAGAATTTCATACAAAGAGATGAGTTGCAATATTAAGATGAATTAGATGAAGATATAAAAAACCTCAGCGATGATGATCTTGAGCCTCACCTAAACAAACAGGATTTTGAGAAATCCTTGGATCTCAAATCTGTGTTTAATGATGATGAAAATATCAACAATTTGGGAGACTCTACATACAAAGGTCTCTTTGATTCAATAATGGTTGAGCTTCAACATAAATATGATTTGAGGCCAAGAGAAAAAAGTTATACAAATTTTCCACAAATTTTTTTTTTATCACGAAACAAAGAAAATGAGGCAGCGGTTACAAAAACATCAACTAAAACGCAAGCTTCCTGCATAAAGCAAGTTGAAACAAAGGCAGTACTAGCTAAGAAGCTAGAAAATAAAGAAGCAGAAGTTCAGACCAAGGAAATTGAAAAATCAATTGGAACTTTCAATCTATAAAATGAAATGAATAAAATTAAAATTCCAATGCCTCTAGTTGAACTTGCTAGAAATCCAATCCATAAAAAGCAAATCACAAAAGAAATAATGTTTTTTGATGATGAATGCCAAGCCGATGTTATCAATTTGTAGGATGAGAAAACTACAATCATGTTTGGACCACACATTGAAAATAATAAGGATTATGTTTCTCCTTTCTATATTACACTAATTGTGAATGATCATTTACTTCACAATTGCATGTTAGACTCAAGAGCTTCGCATAATTTAATGCCTAAGATTATCATGGAAAAATTGGGCCTTGAAATTACCATACCTTATCAAAAGTTATAGTCATTTGATTCTAGAAAGGTTAAGTGTATGGGTATGATTAAAGTTTTAGTTGTAAATCTTGCTCAGGGTCCTGTGAAAAGTATTCTTATGGATGTGGTTGTTTTTGATGTTCCTGCCAAGTAAGGCATACTTCTATCTGAAAGTGACCAGAGGCTCGACTAGAATGTGTTGAGGAACCAAATTTCATGGTCTGAGATAATGGTTTGTGGGATCCCAAAATGTACCCATTGTTATTGGGCTTATTGTTAAGTGCAGACACAAATCAATCCCCCTAGATTCACTATGAAACTAGAACAAAAAAAAACTATACACTACTCTTTCCTTAAATTTCAATTATAAAATGAGAAATGGATCTAGAACATACCTTTTAAATATCGAAGATCCGACTTCGCCAATGCAATCCAAGCTCTGTCACATGGCTTATGGAGAAATATATGAAAAAGAACGCAAGCCAACGAAGACAAGAATAATTGATCCTACTTGATATGAAACTATGTATGTGATCAAGGAATCATACAATATGGACAAATAATATTCATATAGGAAATAAAAGTGCATCTGTATTAAATAATAGAAAGAGAGATTATAACCACAACCTTGATGTCGTAAGGTCCCTTCCAACAGTTCCTTGCTTCCCACACACTTTTTATCCATGTATTATGTGACTGCAGATCCGATAGCTACTCACAATATATCTTGACAAAGTAAATCTCAAAGCCACTCTAACCACACTAACAATCTCAAGCCAAATTTCCAATCTAACTTTCTCCATGAGAGCTCCTCTCCTTTTATAAGTTGAAGAGGATAAGGGGAGGAGGTTAGGATGATCCCACTAAGTCATAAAAGCAAGTAAGATCCAAATCGATCGGAGGAAACCTCACCATAGAATCTTCTCCTTCTAGAAACATCGAGAAGATGCTCGTTTTTCCCACGTACTAAAATTGTTGCACCCTAAGTATAGTGCAGCCTGCGGAGATGTCGTAGCCTAGATTTAGAGCAGGGGGTGACGATCAGAAATTGTCACACCCTATATATATTCCATCCTACGATGACCTTCTTTAATAGGGCTTTTACAAAGGAAAATGCAATTTCTCTCTTAGGCAAATTTATTCTCCCTTCTTTCTTCAAGAATTCAGGCCACTGATCCTTCTAAAGACAAAGGATAGGTTTACATCATTATCAGTCATAATGGTGATGAAAATAATATGTAACAGAGATCCCCCAAAAGTATGAAGTTAGAACAGAGTAATAGTTGAAATACTTTGTCGAGTGTGTATAGGGAACAAGGTACATGTTGGTCGGAAACCTGCCAACAAACAAGGAAATACGGTACAATAATACATCATCACTGAGATAGGCATTCTCATACTCAAAATACAAATGATTCAAAGTATAAATGTCAACATGAGAAGATCCATGTCAAGTAATATAGGTCATGGCCACCAAACATACATTGTGGATCCATGCCAATATGACTCAAATCTGAATATAGACACCAAAAATACACTGTGGATATATGCAACAATAAAATCTGAATATACTCCAACGCAACCTAAATCTGTCAGAAAATATTCAGGGTCTTCATCTCCACCACTATATAGTACGAATATAACCATTTGAATACATGTGCTAAAGTCGAACATGGTAGAAACCACTTGATTATAGGTCATTAATGAATATCATTAACAAGTGTGAGGGAAATCACCATTAATGTCAATGACTTCCAAGGTACACTAGTACAATCCAACGAATGTGAATCAATGAGTTGAGGTTGAACACTCGACAAAATATTTTGATTAGAGGTCAATAATGAAAACCCATTGTCGAAAGCAAGGAAACCTACCATTGAGGCATGCAATTTCCAAGGTACCAATTAGTTTCGAAGTCTAATTCCTAGATAATGAGTTGAATTCGACATGAAAAGAATCGTCACTGGAGGGCCTTAATGTATCCCCCATCAATGACATAAAACTGGTAAAACTATTTGAGGTAGATCGAAGTAACAAGTGATTCAAGACTGACTCAGGGATGGTCGAAGTAATATAAGGCTTAAGGACTGCAGAAATGGTCGATGCAATAGAAGGATTTCCTGGTTGAACTTCTCTTTGAACATATTGATGACAAAAAAACTTTCTTGGAAACACTAACTCAACAATAGGGATCACAGGCCAATTTGTAATCTTATAAAGGAGTATGATCAAGAGAAAAACATATTTTCCAACCTAGACACAAAGCAAGTGAAAGGGTGTCATGTTCGAAAGCAACTCTTCCATAGAATACAGGTTTAGACACATTTCTTTCCCAATTTTTCCCCTGCCATCTCTGGCGAGTACCTCTTTATTTTTACATAATCTTGAGGAGGACAACATATGCTTGAACTATAATATCGTCCTTTGGATGAGTCCTTCGGAGTATGTTTAACGAACCCTAAGAAGGAGTGGTTTGGTCCCATATGGGTCTTTCGATGTTTGTTTAACGAGTCCAAAGAGAGAAAAATCGAGGGTTTTTCATGTTTAGAGAGTCTGAAAAACACTTAAAAAGAAATCCATAAGTTCCTTTTACATAAATTAATATGATGAGACCAAAAAAGTGATAACCTACTACTCATCAAATGTTTCCTTCAAATACTTTTATGAGCGTGAAAAGAACAAGGTCACTCAGAACTATTTTCATTTTTAGAGAGTTTGCAAAGATCTTAAAGGGAACTCCAGGGGGTTCCTTTTTCGTATAAACTTTATGAGTCTGAAAAAGTGATAAAGTTTACTCGGTTACATTCTTATTGATTTACAAGCATGAGAAAGAACAAAGACTAAGCTCGAGATTGTTTTCATTTTTACGCAAGCTTAAAACAAAACAAAACTATGCTTGGGATAGATTTTATTTTTTCACAAGATTAAAACTAAACTAAACTATTCTTGGAACCGGTTTCATTTTTATACAAGCATGAACCATAGGAAACTATGCTTGAGGTATGTGGCTTTATTTTTACACAAGCTTGAACCATAGAAAACTATGCTTGTGACTTCCCAACACATAACACATGGATGGTTAGTACTTAGCCCCCAGCTTAAGAAACTAGCATCTTAACTTCAACATGAAGTCCAGAGGCTGAAAGAATTCCCCCCCCCAAGCTTTGATTCATCCAACAACATAAGATGATGAAAATAAGCCTCAAATACTATACATAACAAAATACTTGACTCAATTGAAGAGGGGGAAAACTATTTCATTTTTTAACAAGCTTGACACAGGAACATGAACTATGCTCTGAGAATCTAGGATCAATCCCCAAACCTCTGTTTCATTTTTTAATGAGCTCGAAACAGAAACAAGAACTATGTTCACAAATTTTGCTTCATTTTTTAATGAGGTTTCCATAGAGAAACGAAAATTATCCTCATAGCTGGTTTCATTTTTTAATGAGCTTGAAATCAAAAAACCATGCTCAAGGCTCCTCTTGATCATGGAGTCTAAGAGGACAATGCTCTGGAAGGACACCATGTCAAGGGAAAAAACTCATCCATGGCTTCTAGGAGATCTTCACTGTACAGAAGAACAATTCTCTGGAAGGACACCTTGTTGAGGGTTGTGACAACGGTAAGGAGATCAAGCTCTAAAATCCCTATCGAAGAGACCACCATGTCAACAACCAGATCTAAGTCATTGGTAGATGAGCTTATAGTGAGAGGCTCATCTACATTGGTAGATTAAGGCATGGGAGATAATGCCACATAATTGACATGTGGTAGGGGTGATATCGTCTGCATATAAGAACCGTTTAGGGATGCCATTGAGTCAACGGTCAAGTTCAGACCAACAAATGAAATTTGATCAATAGCCATAATTATTCCATCATGAGGGAAATATATCACACAAAAAAGAGTGGAAACGATAGCTTTCATGGCATAGACATAATCTCTCCCAAGGAGTAAATCAAAATCCAAGGGGTCTTGGACTACCATGATGTCAACAAAACCGGTTTTTTCTCCCAAAGTTACAAGAAAATAAGGAAGGATCCCTAAAGGGTGACTGGTTCTTTTGTTAAAAGATAACATATTATGTGTAACCAGCATAAGTTGAGGATAACCCAAATCTTGCCAAGCATTAGAGGACAAAACACTAATGAATGAACCTTCATCTATCAGCGTCTGAGGAACGTCCCGACCACAAACATATACTGTAATCTTGAAAGGGATGTGAGAGGGAATACGAGGTCTAGTTAGCACACCCCAATTAAAAATAATGGCCTCATTACTTGGAGGGGATTTCATGGGAGAAGAAGGAATGCCCCCCAACACGACATTCTATATCAACAAGAAAAACATGGGAAGTATCAGGTTTACTCTCTAGCGGGAGATAAGGATCGACGATTGATGAGATCAGATCGACCACTTGTGTTTCATTCTCCAAGGGGAGAATGGGGTGGACAACTAGAAACAGATCTATCGCTTGGGTTTCACTCTCTAACGGGAGAATGGGATCGACCAAGGATGGGATTGAATCGACCACTTTGTCAACCAATTCAACTAAGGATGTGACCAGATTGACTACATGATTAACCGGATTGACCGACGAAGGGACCAAATTGATATTTCCATCAACTATAGGTGGGTCGAGAGTAATCTTGCGATAAGCAACTAGAAGTTGAGGTTGGGAAATAGTCATGTCTTCCAATAATTTCTAGGCTTCGTCCATACGAGGGAAAAGGTGATTTTGATGAAGCCCTCTGCATAACATACATGGGAACTTGACTCTAATTTTAATCTTCCCAATTGTATCTTGACTAGTTGACGGGAGGTCATCATCATGGTGCTCAGAGGTTGATGACATGGGTTGACGAAGATGTGTAGACCATGCTTCTATAACCTTGGATTGACCAGGGAAATCCTTAAGAATATGGCTACCCTTACAAAGCCTGCATGGTTACTTGGGTTTATGGGTTTTTTGGGTGATATTGGCATCATCAACACTCCCAGCATGATTATCAGTAACTGGTGGTTTTCCAACATGTCTAGCAGTGGTTGGAATTTTATACCATTTCTTATTTTTCTTCTTCTTATTCTGCCTTTTCTTCTTTTTCTTATCCACCAGGTGACTAGCTTCAGAGCTCTCACTCAGCGAAGAAGATAAAACAAAAGAAGACCTTGCAAGTGAAGAAGTCGAAGAATATCTTACTTGTGAAAAAGAAAAGGATCAACATGAGGTTGATGTTATTGGGGGGAAGTTCTTACAACTGAAGCACTAGCTGCATTCGGGATTACCTGAGTGGAAAACAACCATACCGGTAATCCATTTGTGAGACCTAGAAGGCTCAAAGTAGTGATGTGAGGAGGAACAATATTTCCGTAAGAAGGAAAAACAAAAGGTTCCCCTGGAAAAGGGGTTTCTTCATTGGTCGTTCTGGGAACTAACACCATTAAATAAATATCCAACCTAGAGTCCACTAGGGAAAACAAACAACACACGCTAAAAATCTAGTAAGAAAACAAGCAAACAAATCCTTCTTACGATGAACGCACTAGTTGGTGATGAAATCCAACGTTGCAAGGACAATGTAAGAAGGGGCTAAGATAGAGCAGGTGGAAAATTTATGTTGACGACCTACTTAATGGACTTACGCCTTGGTGCAAGATCCCACACATAATAGTGGGTATACCCTCCAAGGAGCCCGAGTGATTTTGGCCAATGTCGATTCCAAGTACTGTGAAGACTTTCCCCTCCACAGTCACATCGTGTAAAGACCCTAAAGAGATAGGCCACTAAGGTTACTAATTACGAAAATGATGCCTGGGGAAAAGGTAGACAGTCTTATCCATGCGCAAAGGCATGGTATCTCAGCCCGAAATCAACTCGAGGAGCTCCTACACATAATCATGGGTATACTCTCAAGTGACCCCCAATAATATGCGCAATATCTACACTAAGACCAACAAAGCAGGGTGAGTAACTATGTCGGTCCTAATGCAACCTTGTGATTGACCCTTGTGTGAGAAGAGCTTCCCAGGACAAAATGTAATAAGTGAATTTAAACTCTCCCTATCACAAGATACTATGTTTGTTTGCAGCTTTGGAAATTTATATTTCACACCTATTCCAAAGCCCTACAACTAATCTAATGTAGTTTTTCTACTAGAAAATATAAAAATGTCTAATCAATTTTTATAAGTGCTTTATTTTAAGGTTGTTTTTACTCAAGAGGAAAATGGCGTGGACTAAATGATGTTTTGACCAACTCTAAACAATGCAAAGAAATGAAAATGAAAATATTTCACTTCAATGAAAGCTATATTACAAGAAGGAGAAAACGTTTATCATTCCGAGATGCACAATGTCCCAAAAGTTTTATTAAACTCATCAATATCAAGAATTTCAAGAAATGAGCCTAAGAGATTTTACACCAATACACGATTTTAAGAATTCAGGATTAAAAATGCCAAAAAACATGCAATTTTACTAATTCAAATGCAAAGATGCCCCCAATCTAATGCAAAGCAAGAAATCAAATTTTTTTATTTCAAAGATAGCTAAAAGAAATAGAAAATCTCTATAAAACAAAGCAACCCAAAAAAAAATTCTCTTTTAACAAGAACTATTCAATAAAATAAAAAGAAGTTCTTTCACCAAACAATTCTAAAGAAAAAATAATGCTAATTTGTAACTGAAAGACACTCAAAGCAAGAGATCAAATATTTAAAAAGAAAACAAGCTAAAAAAAATAAAAAATGTCTAAAAACATACTCAAATTTGTCAAGCAGACTATAATCAGACCCAAAAAATCACCCCAAAACCATATCGAAGATCTGGGCAAGAAAAAACCATCAAAAATCAATTTTTTTCACAATCGTCACACACTGTAGACTAACACAGCACGACGACCCTTGATTGTCGTAGGCTAGAGAACAAGTACAGTGCGATGATGTCGCATTGTGTTAAAAGGTAAGGGTATGTTGATCCTAGATCATCGCACTGTCCCTTAAAGAAGGGTGCGACGATCAAAGGAAAAATGGAAAAAATAAAAAGTATGAAGGTTTTCCAGTGAATTCAAACAGTCAGAGAGTTCACATGGACCTCCCAGTGACTCAAAAAATAGAACCCATGCAATCAAAGCAATAAAGAAAGACTACTAGGAATATAATTCATTCTCCATTGGATTCACCAATTTTATTATTGGGCTTATTGTTAAGTGTGGACACAAATCAATCCCCCTAGCTTCACTATGAAACTAGAACAAAACAAGACGGTAGACTACTCTTTCCTTAGATTTCAATTATCAAATGAGAAATGGATCTAGAACATACCTATTAAATATCGAAGATCCAACTTCACTAATGCAATCCAAGCTTCATCGCGAGGCTTATGGAGAAATATCTACAAAATAACACAAGCCAACGAAGACAAGAATAACAGATCCTACTTGATATGAAACTATGTATGTGATCAAGGAATCATACAATATGGACAAATAATATTCATATAGGAAAGAAAAATGCATCTGTATTAAATAATAGAAAGAGAGATTACAACCATAGCCTTGATGTCGTAAGGTCCCCTCCAACAATTACTTACTTCCCATACACTTATGATCCATGGATTCTGTGACTGTAGATCTGATAGCTACTCACAATCTATCTTGAAAAATCAAAGCTCAAATCCACTCTAACCACAATCTCAAGCCAAATTTCCAATCTAACTTTCTCCATGAGAGATCCTCTCCTTTTATAAGTTGAAGAGGATAAAGTGAGGAGGTTAGGATGATCCCACTAAAACAGAAAAATGAGTAATATACAAACTGATCGGAGGCCACCTAACCATAGAATCTTCTCCTTCTAGAGGCATCGAGAAGATGCTCGTTTTCCCACGTACGAAAAATCGTCGCACCCTAAGTATAGTGCAGCCTGCGGAGACATCGCAACCTAGATTTAGAGCAGGGAGCAATGATCAGGCTTTGTTGCACCCTATATATAGTGTAGCCTATGATGAACTTTCTTAATAGGGTTTTTACAAAGGAAAGTACAATTTCTCTCTCAGGAAAAGTTATTCTCCCTTCTTTCTTCAGTAATTCAGGCCACTGATTCTTCTAAATACAAAGGATAGGTTTACATCATTAATGGTCATAAGGGTGACGAAAATAATGTGTAACACCCATACTCATTCAAATAAGAGCTTAGCAGTCGCTTTTGTTGTGATGTTCTTCTTGCAGGCGGCTATAATCACTGTCTTAGAAAAGTGATCAACAACCACAAAAACACAGTCATTTCCCCTCTTGGTGGACAGGAGGCCCAACATGTAGTCCATTGAGATGGATTCCCACAACATGTTAGGAGTATGTAGAGGGGTGTACATGCTCTGTTTCTTAGTGGTCGGTTTGGAATTAGCATAGGCGGTGCTGGACCTGATATACTTGTCAACACTCTATCGAAGTTTTGGCCAGTTGAAATGTTTCTGCAACAATGCCACTGTCTTTCCGACGCCAAAGTGTCTTGCCACCCAACTCTAATTGTTAGCACTCTGTAATTCCCATGGGTTTTTAAGGGAAGAATAAATTGACAGAGGTAACTTACCAAAACCACTTTTGAAACTGGGATCTACCCTTGCYAGTTTCAAAGAGGGATCTCTCTATAGGATTTAGATYTGTTTAAGTTTTAGATATTAAGCTAGTTAAAATAATGTGAGTTTCTTGTTTTGTTTATAAATATTGGATGAGGGATTTGCATTACACATCAATTGRGCTATGGGGTCTGTATTAAATATTAAGATCAGATATAGTTCTTATAATATTTCTTCACAGGGCGGAATAATGAGAACATTGGATCTATTAGAATTAAATGTGATGGAAAAGATAGAACATGTGAGAAAGTCAATAGATAAAAGAAGCAGTTAAAAATTTCTTTACTTAATATAAGATGAAAACTTGTAGATCATCAAAGGACCAGAAATAGAGTGTCTGAAGACAAATTCTATTCATTAACTTCATTTTAATGATTATAAATAGAATACATAATGATTACAAAGAAAGATAACATTAACAGAGAAAGATAAACGTCACCAACATTCAAATGCATGAATCCTGTGAATAGCCTTTTTATTATTGGTCGATCTTTTTGAAAAGATTACATAGATAGCTCCTTGGGTGAAAAAATAAACCCTCAATACTTCGAAGTCGGAAGTATTTATACAACAATTACATATGATCCTGTCATTAATGATCATGATATTGTGGAGAAAAAATCTAGCTAACTAGATTATAGATTACAAAATAATATGGATGTTGATGATTTGTTCGAATCCTTGGTGCTGATTCTAGGGGAAGTGGTTGGCGATTCATCACTTTGACTTGACTGTCTTCCTCATGCTGAATCAAAAATCCACCTCACATTTATTCAATTAAAGCACATAGGTCTTGCCACCTCTTTTGACTAGGGATGGAAACCTTGAGTAACCTTTCATATGTTTCATCCATCTTAGTGTACTTGGAAAATGTAGGCTTGGTGATGAAAATGTATTTTATCTCATGTTGGATGATCAGGTCCAACTGTAAAGTTTCTAAGAAATACTTTCCAGTAATTCTCCCTTGTATGCCTACAAATGTAGAACCATGTTTTTCTACTGCGAGGATATTCTTCTTGTAATCTGATAGAGTGATGAGCTTATCATTTATCACTAGTAGTTTTGGAAGTCTTTTCTTGTGCAATGTCTCGACCTTGCTGAAAAATCTATGCACTCCAATGTCCATCATATGATATTTATCCTCCAGTTGTAGAATCAATCCTTTCTTGGTCAAAAATTTCTTAACCTCAAGGATAGTATCTGTCATGTCTTCAATTTCCAATGCCTCTAATTCCTCTTTGGTATTGGAATTTAAGAACCTGATTATTTTAGTGGCCTCCGTAGACCTCTCTCCCAATTATTATCTTATCTTGTCAATTGCTTGTCTGGATCTCTGTACCAGTTCATGTTGTTCAAACACAATTTGAATGAGTGGCCATATCTCTGCCATTGACTTGTTGATGTCCATCCAAATCTTTTCCTTGGCTTCAGACAGTGTCTTGGCCATGACAGTTTCCTTCTGCAGCTTATGTATTTCTTGAGTGAGTTTTTGTTATTTGTGCATCTCTATGTTGTAGCTAACCTAGAACATGGATTTCATCTTCTGATGGTTTTTAACCTCTTCTTCCAATCTTTTAATTTCTTATCCTTGTAGATTAATTTCCTCCATTGACTTTACCAATTTCTTAGAAGAATATGGTACTTTTACTGGAATGGCTGATGGGATATCTGTTGTAGTAGTTTTTGATGTTGTACTGACTTGTGAGAGGGACTGCTTCTAATGGGATGACTACCATCTGCACACTCTATTATTTCTCTTTAACTAACTTATCTAGCTCAGCCTCCATCTCCTTTATTTGTGCATTCTACTCCATTATCAGTTTCATCATCTCATCCTTATGACCTTCACTCTCATCCATTTCCTTAGCTTGTAAATCTTCAGTGGTTGGAAGTTTCAACTGTTTCCTCAGAGATGCTATAACAACATTTTTCTTCTTCAATAGTTCCTCGGCTGCTTTGACATTGGATGGATCATAGCCAATTTTCAATATTAGCTCCTCTAGGGATTTGATCTTATTATCCCTGGCTAAGGATGATATATTTTACAGCTTCAGTTGGGATTGGACATTGTTCAAAGATACCTACAACTTTGAGGCAGTTAGTGAAGTGCTTTTCAGGGTGGAGAAAATCCTCTCTCCAATTTTCCTATGCATATTCATTTGATCTGTTGGGTGTACATCCTTCACATCAAACTCGAATGAAGATTTCTTGTAATTGGCAATGGTCTTGGGGTGAGGGACCTGCGCCTGTAAGAATGCCATGTGCATTCTTCCCTTTTTTGTTTCGAAGGCAGGCATTAATCTGTGTTGAGCTTTGGATGTCTGCTTCCACAACTGGGCATATGTGCTACTGGTCAAAAGATCATTTCTTTGTTTGATCATCTTATATTTATCAAAGATATTAAGTTTTGTGGGCTCCTTTGATGACTCAGATGACAGTATAGTATATGCTTGTTTCTTGGATGAGGAAGTGAACACTATGTGTTGGATGCTTGAGAAAACTGATGAGTGTGGTCCTTCCATAACTATGGTGGACTGTGTTTCTTCCTCTCTAAGTTTGTCTAGTGTGTGACTAGTCTTAGTCCTCTTCCTGTAGACTTGGAAGTCTTCTGTTGACACCTCTATGACTGAAGGAGATATTTCTTTCCTGGCTCTCTATGCTTGTACCTATGGAGTGTTGGTATGCGAAATATTTGCAGTTGAAGGCTTCTCTTCTATCTCTAGTAGTGTATTTTCTTGCCACTCTATCTGATTCATGAACTTTTCAATTTCATGCTTTGGACATGAGCATAAGGAGAGATTTTATTTTTAAGCCTGGTTTTTGCTATAATGCCATGGGAAGCTTAGGCTGAAATTCATTTCCTTTAAAATATTATTGTCTTCTTCCCTTGTAGCTCTGTTGCTTCATATGAAAGAACCAATTTGGCTATTGATCCCGAGTTGTTGTTTCTTCTTGAATGTCACAAAGTGGATATCATCAGAGTTTATCATTTGTCTGATGTATTCCAAGGAAAATATTCTAACAGGAAGGTACTTTGGCATCTTGTAAGGAGCTACTTCACATCCATAGACTCTAATTTTTTATGGTTCTGGTACATGTATGAATCCGTTGTTTTGGCTAAGTATGATAGGTGAAGGATTATTTGAACCTTTTCATTTATCCCAGGTTCTAATTTGTTGTTGAGCATGCACACTACTGGATGGTAAAACTCATCGATGAACTATTTGAAGATGAATTCAGATGAGTTCTTCCTCATTATTGATGTCCAAGAGGTCACTGCTTGAGGATTTCCATTTTGGTCCAGCTTTTGGAGGGCGAAGGAGAATCTGTCTACCTGGAAGAAGAGGAACAGGTACACCAGCACTGAGGAGTACATGAACATTCCCTCTATGGAGAAATTAAAAATTTGTTCATGTATAATGTCAGCTAGAAACTAATTGTAATTAAATTGAGTTGTAGCCTTTTCTTTTGTGGAGAAAATGGACAGAAAACCCAAAATGGGTTCATCTACCCATTCACCAGAATAGTAACCTAGCAGAAAACATAGGGAGGAAATGATTTGGCTTCCTTTGATTGAGAATATGGAAGAAGGATATGGGGGATTATTTTTAGGCAACTGTGTGTCTTCTTGTAGGAAAATTTTAAAAAATTGATCTCTTTGAGGGAAGAACAATTTCTGATAGAGCTTAGACAGAATTTCAATGGAGAAGGGGCTAGCCAAATCGGTTATGGGTATCTACAACATTTGGTTTATTTTTTTAGGGGTGATGGTGAACATATTTTCACTAGAAGAAGACACAATGGCCCTTTGTATGGGAAGGCAGTGATCTTAGCATTTTAGGGTGAACTCGGGGAAATGGTAGGTCTAGGGAAATATGTACAGTGGGAGATTAGAATCCCAGAGTCTGATCTTGTCACTCTGGTCCAGGAAAATATCTTTGAGCCAAAAGTGTAATTCAAGGAAATCGAATTCACACTTCGACTCTGCAGATCGATAGTCTTTACTAGCTAGGGAAATGTGATCCAGGTCAATAGGAGGAGGAAGGAAAGGATTTTCTTTTGTTTCAGTGGGTTTAGCTTTGGGTGCCATAATTAAACGGAGATCTGAAAATAGAGAACGGTGTAGTCTGTGATTACCAGGTTTAATGGAGCTTGTTGATGGTGTATTTGGTGGCGGATAGCTTGCCAATAGAAAATGGTTGTTTTGATTGGGTCTGGATCAGTGAATAATGAAGAAATGGAAAAGGAACAGAGTTAAATGGTGTAGGGAGGTGTTTGTTATGGATCAGGTGGTGAGTTGGACGGGTAACGGTCATGGGAAGTGGCATTGATTGGCCAACGGATGAATAAACGTGATTTGGAGGATATTGAATGGCCAATGGGTGGATAGGATGTGACATGTGATAGGTGAGTGGAGTGTGATGTGTTGACAAGGTAGTGGAGTTCGATGGTGGAGTGCGGTGATGGTATTGACGAGTGGTTTGGCGGTTTATTAGAGGGGGGNATGGAAATGAGTGAGGGGGGTCTAAGTAAACATGGACGTGACACGTTATGCAGGTCTCACACCAAGAAAACCACTAACTTGGACCCCCCCCCACTGTTAAAGGCAGAAAGGTTAGGGGGGGTCCGATATTTCATGTTGACCATTGATCTGAGCGTGCCTAGATCGACCGCTGGGAACTGTGTTCTCTTTAACCACAACATGCCAAAGATGTCAAATCCCGATAGAATTAGGATAAAAACATATTTTGGGTCTTTGCTAGCTCCCCTTTCTTTATTTTGTCACCAAGGGGTCAAAAACATATTAAATTAACTGAAATTAAGAGGCATTTAATCAACCTTTTATAAACTTTATTGAGATAAAACATGCTAACCTAGATCCTAATCTAGTTACCTAGCACATCAACCCATCTTAAACTGTTGGGTCAAAAATTACTCTAAACTAGGATATTTGACCAAGCTTAGACTATTTGGTCAAACTTATTCACTAACCTATCTAATTTGGCTAAGATTAGACTGTTTAACCAAATTTATTCACTATCCTTTATGCATAAATTTAAATAGTTTGATCATGGTTAGACAGTATGAATCAAACCAAATTTATTCCATGGGGTTTTATCTTTTTGTCTTTTTCTATTTTTATACCCTCTTTTGATTTTTATATTTTATATTTTTCTTTCTTTTCTTTTTCTTTTTCTTTTTTCTTTTTCTTTTATTTTGTAAAACATTTGCAGAATAAAATATTATTTACAGTACAATACAACTAGAAGAAGATATTAGAATCATCAGGTGATCTTATGAAACATAGGGTTATAACAGTGGCTCCACTTGCGGATGGTGCTCTCGTTGTGAGGTGACAAGAACCAACTACCTATTGCCTTGAATCTTCTTCTCCGGTGCTTTTTCTGCATCCTGGTTTTCTTTATTCTGACTGTAAATCTAGTGATTCTGATAAATGGCTTAAGGCCTTCTCTTCGGGCTTCAAACACTTCATAAAAAACACCTACACTTGACATAAAAGTAAAAATTATTTGTACAATGAGATGACTGAAAAAGATCTTCATTCTAGTGGAATATAATGTTTGAGAATTCTTCCATTGATTGGTCCTCTTGGCAGATCTTCTCCATCCATGTCTATGATTAGAAATGCATTGTTTCTTATCTAAGCTTGGATTATTAAAGGTCCTTTCCATAAATTTTTTAACTTTCCATGCTTGGCCTTGTCTTCATTTCTCGAATCCCACTTCAGTACCATATCACCCAATTTGAAATCATCATCATTGACTCTCCTGTCATAGATTTTCTTGATGCTCTCTTGGATTACCTGAGTCTAGTTATAAACCTCATCTTTGGACTATTGGAGTTGTATCATCTGATTTATCCTCCTTTGGATGTCATTAATCTCTACCTGCACTTCTTGTAATAGCTTCATAACAGGAACACCCAAAGAGGTGGGAAAAATAACATCACTTATCTATACCAATTGATATGGGGACATACCAATTGATCTTTTTGTAGTCAACATGTCAGCCCAAAGTGCATGAACCAACTTGTTGTGCCAAGATTTCTTATTTTCCTGCAACATCTTCTTGATGATATTTACCAAAATTTTATTAGAGGACTCAGCTAACCCATTTCCCTGAGGGTAATAGGTTTTGGAGTGTCCCAAAGTAATCTAATACTTGGTGCAAAATTCTATTAGCTTTTTGGATCTGAAATTTGTTGCATTATCAGTGATAATCTTGCCAAGGCATCCAAAATGAGACACAATGTTATTTTCCAAGAATTTTATAATCACAACATCGATGGATTTCTTGGAATGTACAACTTCAATCCACTTAGTGAAGTAGTCTGTAGCTGTGAAGATCCACTTGTGTTGGCCTGAAGAAGGTGGGTGAATATCCCCAATAAAATCTAAACCCCTCTGTTGGAATGGAACTTCAACTGAAATAGGTTTCAAAGGCAAAGGCAAAAGTTTCCTTTTTCATTCAAAAATTTGGCACTTGTGACAAGAGGTTATCTTTTTATGGACATCTTCAAACAAGGTGGGCCAGTAAAAACCAGATCTAATAATTTTGTTAGCAGTAGCCTTCCAATTTAAATGCCTGCCACAATCTTCTTCATGGAAATCCTGCAAGGATTTTTCAGCTTCATCTTTCAGTAAATAATTTAGTAACATGCCTCCGACATCTTTCCAATAAATATTTCCATTTAGAATACAATATTTCAAAGCTTTAAATTTTAAAAATCTAGCTTTAGTTTTTGTCAAACCAGGAGGAGCTTGTAAATGATGCAAGACAAAGATAAGGTTTGTATACCATGGAGAATTTGAGAACACCTCTTTGACATGTGGAGTCGCATGCTCTCCTTGTTCATCAACTACAGATATAAAGTTTATATCTAAAGCATGAAAATTTAATTTAGCCATCAGTTTGGCTAACCATTGACCCTTGATCAACTTGGTTGGTTTGATCTCTATATCATATTCAAGGATCACAGCGATCCATTTACCTCTTCTGCCATATGGGTTATCTTGAGTCAAAATATCTTTCACCACTGCATTAGGGACATAAGCAATGACATGTGAATGGAGAATGTAAAATCTGAAATCCTTAATTTCTTTTACCAGGGAAAAAGCATGTTTTTCCATGATGTTGTAGTTCAATGCAACATCTCTTAATGATTTTCTGAAAAATGAAATAGATTGTTCATGGCCTTCACTGTTTTTCTGCAAAAGAACCACTGCAATGGTGTGTTCATAAGAAAAAGAGAATAAGTAGAAATATTTAGTATAATCAGGACTGATAAATACAAGATCTTGTGTCAATTCCTGTTTTATTGATCAAAGGACTGCTTATATTCTATGTTCCACTTTATTTTTGTATCTTTTCTAAGAATGTGTGTTATGTTTTTGAGGAGCTCTGCAAAATTATGTATGAATCTTCTCAGAAAAAATATTTTTCCTATGAAGGACTGCAATTCCTTAATGTTTCTAGGATGGTTTAACTTATGGATAGCTTCAATTCTACTGGGATCTATATTGATTCCATATTTAGATATAATGTGTCCCAATAGTTTTCCCTCTTCTAAACCAAACAAAAATTTCTTAGTATTTAGTAAGATTCCAATTTTTATGCACTTTTCAAAAACTCTTTTGAGGTGTCTCAAGTGTTCTTCATCTATTTTTGAATAGACAATTACATCATCCAAGTATATGGCGATAAATCTCCCAAGTTCATATACAAATGCAATGTCCATTTCTCTCTGGAAAGTGGCACCGACATTCATTAAACCAAAGTGCATTTTCACATACATGAAAGTTCCTAAGGGTGTATTGAAAGTTGTTTTCTCCTAGTCATGAGGGTGGAAAAGGACTTGGTTATAGCCAAAAAAACCATCTAGAAAAGAGATCCTACTATCCCCAACTACCTTCTGTAAGATGTGATCCATTTTGGGTAGAGGATAGCTGTCTTTAAGGGAGACTTTGTTGAGGCTCTTGAAATCAATGCAGAGCCTGATTTCTCAAGTTTTCTTTCTAGTAGGAACTAGATTAGAAACCCATTTTGAGAACCTTAGAGGGACAATGATTTTTGCATCATACATTTTCTTGATTTCCTTTTCAATTAGGGGCATCAATTTAGGGTTAATTCTCCTAAGTTTCTGCTTGGAAGGATTATGCTCTTCTTTTATAGGGATTTTATGTTGTATGATACTAGTGTCATCAGATTTCAAATCTTCATAGCTCCAAGCAAAAACATCTACAAATTCTTTGAATAGTTCAATATATTTCTTTTTTTTCTCAGGAGGTAAAGATTTGATTAGTTTAATCATTTTATGTTCCTTATCAGTTCCTATGTTACATTCCTCAACATTTTTACCGATAGGTTCGATTTTTGGCTTTTTTGCTACATCATTGAAGTCAAACAGTTCTTCCAAAGGGACTAATCCTCTGGGGAGGATGTTATATTTTAATTGCAATAAATATGAATTGTCTTTGTTTTCATTTATTTCTTCTAAATCTAATTTATTTACATAATCATTATCACTATCTACATCAATATTTGCACACTCAAATTCATTTTTGGACTGTAGGAAATCATCAATTTGTTCATCATTACCAAACACTTGCCAATACCTGATATTGTTTGGAACAGTAGGTCTACATTTCACCTCCATGGTGTATTGGCGATTTGGGTGAAACGGTATTTTACAAGTGGCTATTGAAGTAGCCAGTCCATCAACAAGTATATTTTGGCCTCTAGGAATCCCCTGCAAGTCATATTCAGTAAAACATTGTAAAAAATCCAAAACCGCATTTCTATAAGCTCTGAGTCTAGGTTGTTTGGCATAATAATTACCCTTGTTTTGTTTAATGATAAGCTCAAAATCACCTCTTACCGAAATTGTTTTGGCACCAAGCTTCTTCAACAATTTCAAGCCAAGCATCAATGCTTCATACTAAGCTATGTTATTGGTGCACTGGAAATTTAATTTATAAGAATGGGATTCTGAATACCTTGCTCTTGGATTATGCACCCACACTCCAGCTCCAGAACCCTGTTTACTGACATCTCCATCAAAATATAAAATCCAAAGGGGTTATGTTGGTTCATCAGTTTCTATTGTCACCTTTTTACTTTCCTTAGTGATTACTTTACTTTCTTCCAGGCTAGATGCATCACCTTCCAATTGTGCAATTTGACTTTCCAAGTCACCATCATTATATAAAATGGAGTCCAGATTAGAATGAACAGAGTGCAAAGGATGGTTATGTGGTTTCTGTTGATTGTTGACCATGTATTTCATCAGAGTCTCTCTGTACAATATTCTCTATTGACCAAATACAAGAATGTTGGCATAATACATGTCTAAATGTAAATTACCCTTTAACTTGGCACCCCATGATCAAGATAATAGCATGCCATACTTTGGAGGAATATCTACAATAATAATATCCATCACCATGCTTTTAGCTGGGATTTATGCCAAGATAATACACAAGTCTTTGATCAGACCTATGCATTTAATTTTTCTTGAATCAAAGGAGTATAAGTCCTTGTAAGGCCTGGTGATATCAAGCCCCAATTTCTCCATCACAACCTTGGGCATAATATTGTGAGAAGTGCCAGAATAGAACATGGCATTGTGTAATGTCTTGTCATAAATATTCAAACTGATGTAAAAAGGGGGAACATAATCATTGTCAGTTTATCCCTGAACCTCAAGACCAAACAAAAACTCAGTTTGATCATCAACAACATTCATAGTTTCTGTGCCTACTCCTAGTTCTATGTTTAATGCTTTGAACACCTATGATCTGTAATCATTTTTTTTCATTAGTTTTGTTAGAGGAATAGGAATCTTCAGTTTGGCCAATTCACTTTCCAAGATGAAAGTGGTAGAAGTTCTTCTTTGGTTATGAAATTCTGATTTATCAGCCACATTTTTCTGTGCAGTAGTACTAGGCTGACTTGTGGATGCACCCTCGGCTTGAGTTGTCTTTGGTAAATATTTAGGAGTTCTTTTTACAGGAGTCTCTAAATTTTTATTTTCAGGAACTTTCTTAGGATTGGTATCTGAGGTTTTCTTAGCTTCAAAAACTTTCTTAGTTGGGTTTTCATTAGGATTCTTTCTCCTCAAGTTGTATTTTCCATGGAATAACATTATTTCATTTTCGAAGGCTTGTTGTTAATACGCTTCCTCATTTACTTTAGTTTGTGAAAGGAGAAACGGGTCTTGTTCTTCATGAGTAAGAAAGATGGAATCATTATCGTTAACCCCCATAAGATTTATGTGAATGTCATACAACTCCTCAATTATCTATTCCCCTTCATCAACATAGTTTCCTTGAAGAGGTGGCCTAATCTATTGATCAAGAGCTCTTTGTTCCCTTTGGTCTCTGAGTTCTCTTTGTCTGATCTAGGGAGGATTTATTCTAAAATTGGAATTTCGATTTTGAGGGCTAGGCTGATTTTCTCTAGGTGGGTTTTTGTCATTGGTTTTTAGTCTTTCCATCAATCTCCCCACAGTTCTAACCAAAGAATCTATTTTATCATCTACAGTGGAAGTGGAAGGATCTTCCTTGATTGTGACTCTTCTTTTTGTTCTTTGCCTAGCTCTCATAGCTAATAGGTTTGCTTCAACAGTCGCAACACTTTTCTTCATATCTTCTAGAGTGGCATAATTTCTTTCTCTCAATTGGTAGGACATATTAGCATCGAAACCATCAAGGAAATTGATTAAGGCTAGGCCTTGAGGAGGTTTGATATCAGTAGGAATTTTATTATAGATATTATTGAAACAAATGCAATAGTCTTGTACTATTTCCCCTTGATTTATTTAGATATTTTCATATTCAGATAAAATTTGGAGAGGTTTTTTATTTACATCCTATTTGTTGAGAAAGGTTTGGTGAAAAGAAGCAATATCAACAATGCTAGCAGTGCGTAATTCTTTAAACCATTTTTTGACCTCTCCAGATAATCTTTGTGCAAAGAGTATCATTTGGACATCTGCCTCATCAACTTTCTGCAAATCAAAGAAATCATTCATTTTATCCACATGTTGTTGTGAATTAAGGGCTCTGGTACCATCAAATTGAGGAATCTTGGTTTGATAGTCCTGTGGCATGTTATGTAAAGGAGCAGCCAATACTAGGGGAACATATCTTGCTGCCATGATTGGTGGAGGAGGATGGATGACAACCTGTATGATTGGTGGGGAAGTGATAGAAGATGTGGAAGAGACAAGGTTGTGGAGTATAGAATGAGTTACTTGAGGATTGACAGAAGATGCAACAATAGAAATCGCAGAAATCTCAATAGACTGTTGAAAATGGGATTTATACAAAGCTTGGTCAATATTTGATGCTAGATATTGCATTTTTTCATACTCTTGAAGGATATGCTAATCAAAATCTATTCTAGGAGAGAGACTTTCAGGAGTTTTAGGTTGTAGGATGGTTTGATCTAGTACTATTTCGTCTACAAAACTATCAGATTTGGTTCTAAAAAGGCTATGTTCAAAAGGTAGGTCAAACTCAATATCCTGAATTGTGATAAGCTTCTCTAGAAGAGAATTGGCCCTAAGAAGAGGACTTCTACTCCCTTGACCTTCTAATGTGCCTCTTTTTCTGATTAATTTTTATGGATTATCTACTATTGTTACAGGTTCTGGGTCGGTTTGAGATCTAGTGTGAATTATTTTTGGAGGTGGAAGTTTAAACTTTAAGAAATCTAAATTAATATGTACAAATTTCAACAACCTCTGAACATTTATCTCTAGAAAGTTAGACCTTTGATTGCTTAGAAATAAAGTTTTCTTTATCTAGGGAAGAGAAATTGTAAAGATGAAAAATTAATTTGTTCAGTTCCCTAGTATGGTAGCCACTATGTTAGCACTCAGTAATTCCCACAGGTTATTAAGGGAAGAATAAATTGACATAGGTAACTTACCAAAACCACTTTCAAAACTGGGATCTAGCCCTACCAGCTTTAGAGAGGGATTTCTCTGTAGGATTTAGATTTGTTTAAGTTTTAGATATTAGGATATTTAAAATAATGTGAGTTTGTTTTTTTGTTTATAAAGATTTGTTGAGGGATTTTCATTAAACATTGTTGGCATAGGGGCACACCCAAGGTTCAACACTTCAACAACACACCAACAAAACCCTAACTACCGACCCTTTTGGCAACACCTGTGAAGCAGATAAAGTCTCACCCGAGGTAGAGGAAGGGGGGGTTGCAGGACTCATGTGTCTACAACCTAGATGGGACACAGATATGTGATTACAACACTTAACAGAGCACTTAGCTAACAATATGCATTAAGTTATGATTCTTAGCCATGTCATAGATTAAAACCCTAAGTACATAGCAGCGCAATAATAATCAGATCAAGCACTTCCAAGCACATAGAATTAACTCAAATCTAGCATTCATTTACCATCAATAGAGAAATAAGAATCCATACATCTATCTAACATACATCAATATTAGTGCACTAAGAAGATAAATACATAAACAACATGAATAAAATTGCACAAAGCACATCAACATAGGATATATGTGGTTCAACCCAGTGTGGGGCTACGCCCATCAAGTTCTTATTCTTCTTTATTAGTCTTCAAGATTCTTACATTCCTCTGCTCCTGTGCACAAAGCCATAGAGACAAACCCTCCAAGGGACATGATATATACGCGCACCTCGCCAGATCCTCCTTCCCCAAATTAGGTCAGGGCACAAATCCTTACACGGTCTATGCACAAAGTCTCTTACAATCTCTTTCACTTAGCTTTGCAAGTCTTCACATGCTATAGTCATGCATTAAGCCCATGACCTCTTACTACTTACATCACCTAGCTACTTATTTATACATTAAAAAAATGCCTAAACATGGGTAAACCCATGGGTCAACATCCCATACCCATTACATAAACCCTAAAATCCAAAAAGCCTGCAAAATGGGTGAGATCTCGTGATCTCTGCTTCACCTGGGTGCTCCATATTCGACCAACCTGTTGAAGTCCCAAAAATGGTCAAACATGACCAACGTTTCCTCAAAACTTGGCCAAGGGCCAACAGGCTCCCAACACTCACCCGTGACTCATCTTGAGGCACTCTGATCTGGGTAATATCACTTCGAAGGCCTCAAGCTTAGCTTGAGCTTCCTCAACTTGCTGCTTCGCTAGAGCCTCCTTCTCGGTGAACTCCTAAATTACTTGCTCGGTGACAAGCCCTTCCAGGCATTGTTCTACTGTTGTGACCACATGTTCCAACTGTGATCTTTGTCCCTCTATCTCTTCAAAACTTGTGCATGCTTCATCCTACACCAGCTGGAGTCTCTGTGTCACATCCATAACTCGGCCCTGGATGGCAGTGACTTTCTATTGAACTGCGTGTTGCTCCTGCGACCTCTTCATCTTCTCAACTGTAGTAAGCAGCTTCATCTATGCTTGCATGGTGGACGCATGCTGCTTCGCTTCCTAGACTTGTGCGTCCAATTTCCTCATCTCTGGATCTTCTGCAAGGTGCTCATAAGTTTGCGCACTTCAATCACTTAATTTCTTACATTCTGAGGCCAAAGCCCTGATTCTTTATACTGCACTCCTGGAATATTCTTCCCTCTAATCCCGCACTTCTTGTGGAGTGCTAGGTACTTCTTGGATTTCTAATTCTATGATCTGTGATTGAATATTTTGAATGGATTTGGTGAGCTTCCCCAATTGCATTGCAGTTGACTTTGGTTCCTCTTGTGCCAACACCAACACAGAGTAGAGTTCTCTAGTCACTGCCTCCTTGACCACATTCTGCTCTGCAAGCAATTGGTCTTTTTCTTCCCACATATTTTCTTTGTTCTCCTCGAACATTGCCCTAATTTCACTTTTCTCCTACTGCGCAACTCAAATTTTCTCTAAGGCCTCCTCCTTTTCTTGCTTCATGGATTCTATATCCTCTTCTTTTTCTTCTTTTTCCTTGAGCTTCTCTATCCATCACACTCAGTCCGGGTGACCAAAGGACTTCCAATGATGTCGGGGTCGAAGATTTATGCATATTTGACTGATATAAGGAATTTGGCTAGCCATTCCTTAGTAATCTCTTCTATGTATTCACTGGTCAATTTGTAGTAGGACTACAACTCCTCCTTGCTTTCATCCATTCACACAGTGATGTAGATGAAGTGTCGGTCTGCGCGGAACTTCTCTAGTGGCCTACATTGATCCAACATATTCAGGGTCATCAGTGGAAATGCTGCAATGGCATGTGTTAGATGTATGTATTAAGTATGGAAGAGAGCATTCGACTGCCACTGCTTCACCATATCATTTGTATACCACAAGGTGGTGAACCTCGCGGCCAATGGTTTTGATGGCTCAACTACTAGGAAGGCTTCTCCTTTCAACATTTTCTAGGCGACAAATGCGATTAAAATAAACAACCAACTAAAGTGAAATTGGTAGACTTGGTCAAGTTCTTCGTGACATTCCTTGTCCAACTCGTTGATGAGGTAGCTCACCCAATTCATTTGCATTCCTTTGACACACTTTCCTGCGAGGATAACTATGAACCCTATGACTTGTGTCGGTCAGTTATTTCTGACGTTCTTGTCAACGATCAGTTGAAAATCTAGGTGCACTGCGCCATCCTAGATGGAGGCTACCTTGTAGCCTCGCTTCTCCTTCTCTACATCGCCATAGGCCACCTTGATATGTTGTTCCGGGGAGCGATCTGCAGCCTTCCCTAGGTAGAATTGTTGAGGGTCCGGTCCCTGCATGCTGAATCCAGTGATGAGGTGGATTAGCGTCGGATCCATAGTGATGCTTCTATATAGCCACATATACCCTCCATGGTAGCACGACAGGAGGAGTTTAATGCACATGTTAACCTCCTGATGTCAGTCGAAGTGGCGAATATTCATCATGTTTAATATCGTCGATCTCATGATATTCTTAATCCACGGCTGGGGAACTATCTTGGGCTTCTTCCCTATCGTCTTCATCAAATACCTGTGTGGTGCAAGCATCGCATAGTTCTTCTGGTCTCCCAGGTTGAAATTGTTGATATTGAGAGATGGGATCAATCCCAACTGTGGTTCAACTATGTGTATCCCCTTCGATAGGTACGCAGTGATCATGATGTACACAAAGTCAGGTGGGATGCTATCGCGACTGACTATACTAGCCAGAGGTGGGATGTACTCCGACAAGACTGACGAGATCTGCTTTGCGTTCGCTAGATCGTCGCGGTGCTTGATTATTTTCTCAGTCGCGGTTCGGCTAGACCAACGTGCAATCAAGGGGGGTGCTTGCAATCCTCCTGTTAGTGATTCCTATATGCCTACATACATGACTTTCTCAGCCATGAGTTCAATCAAAATCTCTTCCATAGATTTCTCTAGCGCGCTATGCTTGCCCAACGTTTACACTTGTAATAAAATAACTTGGGTAGGCGAATGGAAACTCAAGGTAATCGAATTTATGGTGAGGTCTAGACAACACAACGCAGTATGAAATTGGTTCTCTATTAGTTTGTATATCTCAATTTGAAAAAAGTGGTTCTGGCATAGTGTCCAATGGATTAAATAAGAAATGTCGTAACGGATTCCTCCAACGGGCAGTAATTCCTTAATCAATATGAATCCACCCATTATGGCACACTCTCAATGGTCTAATGGCGATATTTCCAGTCATAACTGTGTTTCTAGCCATTCTAGAGTGTCATTCTAATGGTCGGGATGCCTCCAATGGTCATATAGCTTCGTCATGGAAAAGTGGCATTCTGCGTTGTTCTGCTATTCTGGTGAGGTTCAAGTTCTGCAAGCCAACCTTCTGCAAAGTCTCGAACTTCCTGCAGTTTTTCTAACTTTTCTTTCTTGTTACTGAGATTTCTTGCCTTCTTTCCTATCTTCTGAGTCTTTGGATTCCTCTTTCCATTTTTATTCTAATCTTCTCTTAGCGTAGTAACTTCACACTGTTGAGGGTGTTTCAAAGGGTTTGAGTGTAAGACCTCTTCTCTTACTATTTCTGGGGTGGATTCTCTTTTCTCCTACAAGGAAAGGTTCTTTAAGCCTTCTTGTTTTCTTTCCACTTTGACAGCTAATTCTCTGGCCCTTTGTTGCTTTGAATTATTCTCTTGTTTTTCTATTAGTCGCTCTATTTTTCTAGTCGTGAAGTCCCTTAATTCTTTCTTTTTCTGTTATGTGGCTTTCTCCTCTGCTTTCCTTCGGATCTGAACTTTCTCAATCTAGGTCTCTCCTAACAAAAGTGCAAAAGGAGTGTTGTTCTCAACAAACCTAATGAGTTCAAATTCTTCTTCGATCGATGTTCCATGGGTTATCATAGGTACATTAGTAATTCTTCCACATAGGGTTATCATATTTCCTTTAAAACATCCTATCTTTCCCAATGAAGGAACCATAGCAATCTTTCCCAAAATTTCCCAAGTGCTTTCTGGCAAATACACAGTCTATGTTGAAGTCTCTTATTCTTGTTTCTATGCACTGCTTCTCTTTTAAGATCTCTGGTAGACTGGTGTCTCTGTGATCATTTAGTGTTTCATTCATCTGTAATAATATAGTCTCTGATATTTTCTAATTTACTAGAATATCCTTAGCCCCTTGGCCTTCTTCATAGTTTTCTTGTCCCATGTTCATATTTTCAACTTTGGCAATCATTCTAGGGCAATCCTGAACTCTGTGACCAATAGCTTTACAACAGAGACAAATAGGACCGGTATGAGGGAATTCCTTAGCAACACATCTCAGTCTTCTGCAATTATAACAAAATGTCAATCCTCTCTTTCTTTTAAACGAGTTCCAACCTCTCCTGTACTGTGCACTGGGATCACGGTGATGGACTTGAAATCTACAAAAAAAAAATCTAGGTTCCTACATCCATTTATTAGTCCAAAAATTCTTTCTATGCATAGGAATAACATATCTTTCACTATCTCTATCAAATTTATTTAGATCAAATCTTTCTTATAGCTATGCCCTAGTTTTCAAACTCGGACAGAATCTATCAAACATACTTAGATTCATACCTTTGAAACAAACATTTCCACTTATCTTACCTTTACCAGAGCACAGAGATTTAAGATCTTACCTCTTTTCTTCATATCGGACTTCTTTTTATTACCACAAAGCTTTCACAAGTCAATTAGAACACTGTGCACTACAAAAACATATCTATGCACAGAGATTTCTCTTTTCTTCAGTTCCCAACAACCACAGTTTCGGTCCTGGCATTGGAACCATTTGTTGGCACAGGGGCAGACCCAGGGTTCAACGCTTCAACATCACACCAAMAAAACCCTAACTCCCGGCCCTTTCGGAAACACCTGCGAAGCAGATGAAGTCTCACTCAAGGTAGAGGAAGGGGGGGTTGCAAGACTCAGGTGTCTACAACCTATCTAGGACACAGATMTATGATTACAACACTTACTAGAGAACTTAGCCAACATTATGCATTAATTTATGATTATCAGTCACATCGTAGATTAAAACCCTAAGTACACAAAAGCTCAATAATAATCAGATCAAACACTTCCAAGCACACAGCATTAACTCATATCGAGCATTCATTTACCATCAATGGAGMACTAAGCATCCATAGATATATCTAACATACATCAAGATCAGTGCACTAAGCAGATAAATACATAAACAACATGAATAACAATGCACAAATCACATCAACATAGGATATACATGGTTCACCCCAGTGTGGGGATACGTCCACCAAATTCTTCTTCTTATTTATTAGTCTTCAAGCTTCTTACATTCCTCTTCTCCTGTGCACAAAGCCATAGAGCCAACCGCTCCAAGGGACAGGAGATATGCATGCACCTTGCTAGATCCTCCTTCCCTGAATTGGGTCAGGGCACAAAGCCTTACACAGTTTGTGCACATACTCTCTTACAATCACTTGCACTTATCTCTACAAGTATTAACATACTCTAGTCATGCACTAAGACCATGACCTCTTACTACTTACATCACCTAGCTACTTATTTATACATTACAAAAGGCCTAAACATGGATAAAACCATGGGCGGACATCCCATACCTGTTACATAAACCCTAAAAGCCCAAAAATCCTGCAAAATGGGTGGGATCCTGCGATCTCCGCTTCGCCTGGGCGCTCCGTCTTCAACCATCCTATCGAAGTCCCAAAAATGGTCAAACATGATTAATATCAAATACATTTCTTATAAGATTTCTTCACAGGGTGGGATAATGAGAACGCTGGATCTATTAGAATTAAATGTGATGGAAAAGATAGAATAGGCGATAAAGTTAATCGAGCAAAGAAACAATTAAGAATTTATTTACTTAATATCATGAAAACATGTAGATCATAAAAAGACCAGAAACAGAGTGTATGAAGACAAATTCAATTCATTAACTTCCTTTTAATGATTAGAAATAGAATACATAATGATTACAGAGAAAGATAACATTAACAAAGAAAGATGAACATCACCAACATTCAAACGCGGGAATCCTGTGAATAGCATTTTTATTACCGGTCGATCTTTTTGAAAAGATTACATAGATATATCCTTAGGTTCAAAAATCAACCCTCAATACTTTGAAGTGAGAAGTATTTATACAATAATTACATCTGATCCTGTCATTAATGATCAGGATATCCTGGAGAAAAAATCTAACTAACTAGATTACATATTATAAAATAATAGGGATGTTGATGATCTATTTGAATCCTTGGTGTTGATTCTGGGGGAAGTAGTTAGTGATTCATCACTTTGACTTGATTGTCTTCCTCATGCTGACTCGGAAATCCACCTCACATTTACTCAAGTAAAGCACATAGGTCTTCCCACCTCTTTTGACTAGGGATGGAAACCTTGAGTAACCTTCTGTATTTTTTGTCCATCTCAGTGTACTTGGCAAAAGTAGGCTTGGTGATGAAAATGTATTTTATCTCATGTTGGATGCTCAGGTCCAACTATAAGTTTTCTAAGAAATCCTTGCCAGTAATACTCCCTTGTATGACTCTAAACTTAGAACCATTATTTGCTACTACAAGGATCTTCTGCTTGTAATCTGACAGAGTGATGAGATTATGATTTATCACTAGTACTCCTAGAAGTCCTTTATTGTGCAGTGTGTTGACCTTGCTGAAAAATATTTGCACTCA
>JASDQU010438682.1:97224-131024 GCA_032191745.1 Picea mariana
ACTGCCTGAATACAAGCTGAAAGTTTCGAGTTTAGGTGAGATATAAAATCAAATTGAAACAGTATGAAATTCAAACTACCTGATGACTCAACTTGGTTTGATTGGTATGAAAATTGGCTCGATAACCATCTGATAAACTCGAACTCCACTTGGAAATCACCACAAAAACAGGATTATGGCCTCTGAGTATGCGTTTACTTGATGAAATCACGGGCTCAAGACTGTCACAATGACTCTCGGATTTGAATTGGTAATTAATGGAATCAAAACAAAGATTAATTAGGGTCATAATGGATCTTTATCCTCGTAACTGGAGAATATGAGGGGCCATGTGACTAATCACTTCTGTTAGTTAGGAATCACACATGAGTTTCTGTGCCTCTGCCGAGCCTTAATTCTAAAATGACAAATGTATTTAAAAGGACAACAGGGTATCAATCTTCGGATAGATGAAATAATAACATGCATACCTCACCACCTCCATGGACTTTCAGTGGTTATGTCTTCATGATTATGCCAATTGACAACTAGCTCGTGTGAAAGCATGGGATTTTCCTTTTTCCCGTGGAAACCTTTTTGGTGGTTAACTAGGCTTTTGCTTTTCCCCCTTAACTACTGAGAATGAAGGCTTTCAGTGGTTAATGAGCACTTTTCAGGCTCGCCTTAACCACTGAAACCTGAGATTCTCTCTTTTGCTTGAAAAAAACAAATCAAAAGTTATTTTCAAGTTTATTTACAGAAAATAGACTCTCTAACATACCTAAAGAAATTTAGAAATAATTATTTTGGACCAAAATCTATCACCTAAAAAGCAAAATCTCCATCAATTTATTTGAGGAGATAACAGGATGACTACGATCTGCATGCTCTGTTCTTTCTCTTTAACTAACTTAGCTAGATCATCCCCCATCTCCTTTATTTGTGCATTATACTCCATTATCACTTTCATCATCTCATCCTTATGACCTTCACTCTCGGCCATTTCCTTAGCTTGTGAATCTTCAGTGGCTGGAAGTTTCAGTTGTTTCCTCAGAGATGCTATATCATCATTTTTATTCTTCAGTAATTCCCAGGTTGCTTTGACATTGGATGGATCATAGCCAATTTTCAGTATGAATTCCTCTAGGGATTTGATCTTATTTTCCTTGGCTAAGGATGATATATTTTCCACCTTCAGTTGGGATTGGAAATTGTTCAAATATACCTGCAACTTTAAGGCAGTTAGTGAAGTGTTTTTCAGGGTGGAGAAAATCATCTCCCCAGTTTGCCTATGCATATCCATTTGATGTGTTGGGTGGACCTCCTTCACATCAAACTCAAATGAAGCTTTCTTGTAATTAGCAATGGTCTTGGGGTTAGGGACCTACACCTATAAGAATGTCATGTGAATTCTTCCCTTTTTTGTGTCTAAGGAAGACAACAATCTGTGTTGAGATGTGGATGTTTGCTTCCATAAATGGGCATATGTGGTATTGGTCAAAAGTTCATTTCTCTATTTGATCATCTTATATTTATCAAAGATAGTAAGTTTTGTGGGCTCCTATGATGACTCAAATGACAGTATAGTATCTGCTTGTTTCTTGGATGAGGAAGTGGACACTATGTGTTTGTTGCCTGAGAAAACTGATGAGTGTGGTCCTTCCATAACTATGGTGGACTATGTTTCTTCCTCTCTAAGCCTGTCTGGTGTGTGACTAGTCTTATTACTCTTCCTGTACACTTGGAAGTCTTCTGCTAACACCTTTGTGACTAAAGGAGAGATTTCATTCCTAGATCTATTCTCTGCTTGTACCTGTGGAGTGTTGGTATGTGAAATATTTGCAGGTGAAGTCTTATCTTCTATCTCTAGTAGTGTATTTTCTTACCACTATGTCTGATTCATGAACTTTTCAATTTCAGGATCGGTACATGAGAATAAGGAGAGATTTTATTTTTAAGCCTGGTTTCTGCTATAATTCCACATGGGTCATAATGTCATTGGAAGCCTAGGCTGAAATTCATTTCCTTTAAAACATTATTGTCTTCTTCCCTTGCAAATCTGTTGTTTCATTTGAAAGAACCAATTTGGCTCTTGATTCTATGCTGTTGTTTCTTCTTGAATGTCACAAAGTGGATATCATCAAAGTTGATCATTTGTATGATATATTCCAAGGAAAATATTATGACAGGCAGGTACTTTGGCAGCTTGTAAGGAGGCAGTTCACATCCATAGACTTTGATTTCAGTATGGTTCTGGTACAGGTATCAGTCCCCTGTTTTGGATAAGTCTGATAGGTGAACGATTCTTTGAACCTCCTCATTTATCCTGGGTTCTAGTCTGTTTTTTAGAATGCACACCACTGTATGGTAAAACTCCTCGATGAACTGTTTGAAGCTAAAATCGGATAAGTTCTTTCTCACTATTGATGTCCAAGAGGTCACTGCTTGAGGATTCTCGTTTTGGTCCAGCTTCTAAAGGGCGAAGGAGAATCTGTCTGCCTGGAAGAAGAGGAACAGGTACACCAGCACTGAGGAGTACCTGAATATTCCCTTTGTGGATAACTTGAAAAGTTGTTCGTGTATAATGTCAGCTAGAAATTGACTATAATTAAATTGAGTTCTAGCCTTTTCTTCTGTGGAGAAAATGGATAGAAAACCCAAAATGGGTTCATCTACCCATTCATCAGAATAGTATCCTAGTAGGCAACATAAGGAGGAAATTATTTGGTTGCCTTTGAATGAGAATATGGAAGAAGGATACGGGGTATTATTTTTAGGCAACTGTGCATCTTCGAGTAGGAAGATTTCACAAATTTGGCCTCTCTGAGAGAAGGACAATTTATGATAGATCTTGGTCATAATTTAAATGGAGAAGGGGTTGGTCGAATCATTTATGGGTATCTGCATCATTTGGTTTATTGTTTCAGGGGTGATGGTCCAGCCCAGAGTCTGTTCTCGTCACTCTGGTCCAGGAAAATATCTTTGATCCAGAAGTGTAATTCAAAGAAATCGAATTCACACTTCGGCTCTACAAATTGATAGTCTTTATTGGCCAGGGGAATGCGATCCAGGTCGATGAGAGGAGGAAGGAAAGGATTTTCTTCTGTTTCAGTGGGTTTATCTTTGGGTGCCATAATTAAAGTGAGATCTGAGAATAGAGAACGATGTAGTCTATGATTACCAAGTCTAATGACGCTTGTCGATGGTATATATGGTGGCGGTTATCTTACCAACGAAAAAATGGTTGTGTTGACTGGGTCTGGATCGGTGAATAGTTTAGAAATGGTGTAGGGAGGTGTCTGTTATGGAGTGGGTGGTGAGTTGTATGAGTAACGGTCATGGGAAATGGAATTGATTAGCCAACAGATGGATAAACGTGACGTGGAGGATATTGAATGGCCAACGGGTTGATAGGATATGATGTGTGACAAGTGAGTGGAGTGTGACATGTTGACAAGGTAGTGGAGTGTGATGGTAGAGTGCGGTGATGGTATTGATGTGTGGTTTGGTAGTTTATCAGAGGGGGGGTAGGCGGTAAGAAGAAATGAGTGAGGGGGGTCCAAGTAAACATGGAGGTGACACGTTATGCAGTGCCCGCACCAGGAAAACCACTAATTTGGACCCCCCCACCATTAAGGGAATAAAGGTCGGGGGGGTCTGATATTTCATGTTGAACGTTGATCTGAGTGCACCTAGATCGACCGTTGGGAACTGTGCGCTCCTTAACCATAATGTGCCAAAGTTGTCAAATCCTGATAGAATTAGGATAAAAACAAATTTTGGGTCTTTTCTAGCTCCCCTTTCTTTATTTTGTCACCAAGGGGTCAAAAACATATTAGATTAACTAAAATTGAAAGGCATTTAATCAACCTTTTATTGAGATAAAACATGTTAACCTAGTTCCTAATCTAGTTACCTAGCACATCAACCAAGCTTAAACTATTGGGTCAAAAATTACTCTAACCTGTGACATTTGACCAAGCTTAGACTATTTGGTCAAACTTATTCACTAACATATCTAATTTGGCTAAGATTAGACCATTTAGCCAAATTTATTCACTATCCTATATGCATAAACTTAAATAGTTTGATCATGGTTAGACAGTATGAATCAAACCAAATTTATTCCATGGGGTTTTATCTTTTTGTCTTTTTCTATTTTTATACCCTCTTTTGATTTTTTATATTTTATATTTTTCTTTCTTTTCTTTTTCTTTTCTTTTGTAAATCATTTGTAGAATCAAATATTATTTACAATACAATACAACTAGAAGAAGAGATTAGAATCACCAGGTGATCCTATGAAACATATGGTTATAACAGTAATGAGATTCCCAAATCAGCTTCGCATGCTCACTTGATGGAACGTAAAGATGGCCCAGATGATACAACAACCCATCTTGAAGATGGAAATTGGTGACCACTGAGTTGGCGCCCAACATTTAGTAGGTGGTGGAGAAGTTAGGGTCTATTTCGTAGAGGTGGGGCCATCCAAAGGCCTTGTGGATGCAAGAGTCTAGCACCGTGGTGAGTGCCGTGACTGGAGGTCAGCTGAGGAAATTAACAACTCAGTTGGTAATTCCTATTTTATACTTGATTTTGAGGTGGAAATTTTGTAAGTATGTGTACCACTTCTCATGGAGGTCATTCTGCAATTTTCCTTGGCTCTGCCTGAACTATAGTGGCTTGTGATTAGTGTGGATGATTGGCTCCTTCCCAAGAATGTAATGTCTCTATTGGTGGCAGGCTTTCACAATGGAGTACATTTCTTTTTTGTAAGTAGGGTACTTACAAAAAACATATGATAGTGTCTCACTATGATATTCCAAGAGGTGGCCCTATTGAGTGAGAACGACACCCACAACATAGTCTGAAGCATCTATCTCAATCTCAAAGGGATGGTGTAGGTCTGGTAATGAAAGTACTTGGGATGAGCACAAATGCTTCTTCAAGTCATTGAAGGCTTGTCGTTGGGACAAGAAACACACAAACGTTTCCTTACCACCACCCTTGGTTACTTGGCTGAGGGCCCATGTGATATGAGAGAATCCCAACATGAACCTGTGATAGAAATTGGTGACGCCCAAGAAGATCCAAAGTTTAGTGACTGTGGTTGGGCCTGGCCAGTCATGGATGACCTGGATCTTAGCTGGATCCACATGCACACCATGTTGATCAATGATGTAGCCTAATTAATGGACCCTGTCCATGTTGAAGGAGCATTTTTCCAAGTTTGCATATAGTTTGTGTTGTCGCAGGGTGTGCAAAACCTATTGAATATGCTGCAAGTGTTTCACCCAAGTCTTGTTGTAGATGAGGATGCCATCTAGATACACCAACCATTCAAAAAGACCTTCTTTTGACTTGAAGGCATTATTCCATACATTTTTTTGTTCTATTAGGACCTGATGGTAGCCAGATTTCAGATCAATCTTGCTACAGTATTTCACCCCTGTGAGTTTATCAAGGAAGTCGTCGATTCAAGGAATCAGGTACCGGTTTCAAACTGTGATTTTATTCAGGGCCCAGTAATCAATGCAGAGTCATCAGGTCTCATCTTTCTTCTGCACCATCACGATTAGTATCCCACAAGGTGATGAGATGGAACGTATGTGCCCCTTGTGGATAAGTTCTTGGATCTACCTCTTGATCTCCCCATTTTCTAACAGAGAGCGGTGGTATACTAGCCCATTGGGTAGCAGTGTGCCTAGGGTCATATCGATGAGCTGCTTGACCTGACAATGTAGAGGTACCCCAGTAAGATAGGAGAAGATATATGAGTATTCTTCCAATACCTTATCCACTTTCTTCTGTTGTGTGGAGAGATCGACCGCGGAGGCCCTGGATGTGGTTGCGATATTTCGCTCACTCTGGGAGTGAATCATGAAGAAGACAAATTTATCRGTCTGAGAGATGACCTTCCTACATTTCTTGGCAGAGATCAATGAAATAGCACTAGAAAGGTCTACCTCAGGTATCCTGTACAATTTCCTKTTCAAAGTAATAATAACACTACGAGGCCTAGACTCATATACAACATGACATTTCCATAAATAATGTTGTACCAAAAGAACATTACAAACTTCGAGAGGAGAAACATCACACAATACCTCATCTTTGAAGAKCTTGATGTCATACAACATTTGACATTGTTGGCTGACATGGAGATCGATTCCTTGGTAGAGCCATACAATGGTGTAGGGTTGTGGATGCAGCATTGTTGACAAGACCAACCRCTTGATGACCTCTTCTGAGATGAGGTTCTTCTAGCTACTGCTATAAATGATGAGGTGAAAYAGGGTTCCTTTTACCCACATCTGTGAATAGAAGAGGCACTCTCCTTCTTCTAGCTCGTCTGGTTCACCAGGTTGCATCTTGGTGGTAGCAATGGTGGCACTGGGTTCTGTGTTAATGATTTGTCTTCCCCTTTCTGGTTTTGACTCAGAAGAAAAACCCGCATCTAATTCATAGGATTTCACTTTGGCCACTAGCGACTGCTTTCAAAGGCAGTCAACAGTGTTGTGCCAAGGGATATTATGGAAGTCACACCACTTCCTGGTATCTTTTTTTGTCTTTCTGGTGTCCTTATTTGCTTGCGGCTTGGACTGGTTTTCCTGATACTATCCATCTTTGCTCTATCCTTTGTTTTATGGGTTGGGGCTGCCCCTTCCTAGATTTTGCTGTGAGGGGTTCCCAGGCCCAAATTGTCGTGTCTTTTGTTTGAGCTTCTTCTCGAATTTGATGACATATCAGTAGGCCGTGCCCAAAGACAAGATGTCTAGAAATTCCATTTCAGTTTGGATGTATCTATGTAGAGCACTATGATACTTGAGCACCAAATGTCGCTCTGAATCTTTGATACCTATCTTGGTGCACAAGGTATGGAAGATATTTGTGAATTATGGCACTCCTTGGTCTCTTTCTTGCTGCATTGTGGTCCATTTTGTATACAATTCATCATAACTTCCGACAGGGTAGTATTTTTCCTTAATAGCATCCTTGAAGGATTCCCAAGTGGTCGCGACTTTAAATAATGAGGGTTCCTCTAATTCCTTTTTCTCACAGAAAGTTTCCCACACATCTTTTACATGGGAAATGACTTTGAGGAGTGCAAAAGTGATCTTTTCTCTATTCGAAAAGTTATGGACAGAACCATATCCTTCTATTAGATTCAACCACTTTTCTACAGCATATGCATCTAAATGACCTTCAAATATAGGAATATCGAAGTTGATTTGTACCTTGAATAGGGTGGCACCTCTTCTTGAGGAAGATGCATTGCCTATTGTTAGTCGCCGAAGGCTTTGCATGAAAATATCCATCATCTTGTTCCTCTGTTGTGTGAGGGATTCCTCGAGAAAAAATTTGAAAGGATCTCTTGTCCTGTCATCTTTATTTTCTTCTGTCATGAGAGGTCTCTTTGGTGTGCGAGACATTTTTTCCTCAAGAGAAACAAGCTCGAGACCCAATTCTTTGTACCCTAACCTCATTGGGGACATGCATTAAGATGACAAGGAGCATACCTCTCTGATACCATTGATCCGGATTTTATGAGTAGAACGAAATGAATACAAATTATTAAAATATTTTTAACAAAGATACAGTTAAAGTGGTTTTCTATTCAATAAGGAAATCGGTTGAAACTATAAAATGCAACAGAAAACAAGCTTGTTGGAATGGTGGTGGATTATCTCTGAGAAGAGATGTGATGGTTGCGCTCATTAGAAAGAAGATGATTACAATGAGGCTTTGAAGGAATTTTTGCAATAAACAAGAATTTCAAAAACCCTATACATCCAACAACCTAACCTTAGGAGATGAAGTGCCAAAAGTCATGGGGGCCCCCTTTGGATAAGTTAGTACATCAACTTTCTGAGGTCGTAATGTTTGCATACAATATTCGTTTTAGGCGCATGATAGCCCGTTGGAAAGGTATCATTGATTAGATTCATTTTGGGGGCTCAATTAGAGCCTTCAACTATCATTGAGAACATATATCCCTAAAAAGCTTCATTTCGGCCCTTAAAATGGCCCCGAAAGTTAAAAACTGGTAAAAATAGTAAATTGCCAAAATTGCCAGAAAATTGTTTTGAGCGAGTTGGAAAAGGTGGGTGGCCACTGATATCCACCTATATCTGTAGATGATTTTTATTATACCCACATATATCAATAAAATCATAATGATCCTGCTTGGATTATGGAGGAAGGATAAAATCCAGAGAAGTTCCAAGATAAAATTGCAAATCATCGTATGCTCTTACTTAAAAACAATCAGATTCCCATAGGTCTTATCCCTATGGAATGGTTATTTGACCAATATGATATAACTTTAAAGTCTACTTTGTGACCTCAACCTGAAGAGGTTGAATATTGTAACGTAGGAACAAATGAAAATCCCAAGATGATCAAAATTTCTAAATATCTTCTGACTCAAATAAAGAGTAAATACGTTGAGTTACTTAAACAGTATAAAAAAAATTTGCATGGTATTATGATGATTTAAAAACTTACGATACTTCTATTATTGAACACAATATTCCCTTAAAACATGGTATTAATCATTTTAAGAAAAATCTTAGACAGATAAACCCGATTCTTCTGCGAGTAATAGAAAAGGAGGTTAAAAAACTTCTTGATAAACCCTCATATACTCTGAATGGGTGGCCAATTTGGTCCATGTTAGGAAGAAAAACGGTGAGATAAGACTCGGTGTTGATTTTAGGAATCTAAATCGGTCTTCTCTTAAAGATAACTACCCCCTCCCAAAAATGGATCATGTTTTATAAAAGGTGGTAGGGGATAACATAATTTTTATGATCGATGGTTTCTCAGGATACAATCATATTGTTGTTCATGAAGATGATAGAGAAAAGATTACATTTACTACTCCATGGGGAACTTTCATGTATGATAAAATGCTTTTTGGTTTAATGAATGAAGGAGAAACTGTCCATAGAGAAATGGATATTGCATTCATTGGTGAGAGAGATAATTTTGTTTTTATTTATCTGGATGAACTGATAGTTTTTTCTAACTCTGATGCAGAAAATTTGGTGCACCTCAGACAAACTTTTGAAAAGTGCAGAAATTTCGGTTTGTCTCTAAACCCAAAAAAATCACACTTTGCCATGCAGGAAGGTAAACTTTTAGGAAATATAGTTTCAAAATATGGAATTAAGGTTGATCCCAAATGGGTTGAAGCTATTGATCTAATTAATATTCCTAGAAATAGAAAAGAGATTCAATATTTTTTAGGAAAAATCATTTTTCTGAGGATATTTATTCCTAATTTTGCTGAAATAATTAAATTGATTACAGATATGCTAAAAAGGGACATCAAAGTAAAATGGAATGCAGAATCCAAAGCATCTTTCGAGCATGTTAAGAAAGTCATAGGAGAAGAACCAGTATTGGTAAGTCCTGACTATACAAAAGAATTCTTAATCTTCTCCTTTCCTTATGACCATACTGTTGCAGCAGTGCTCCTTCAGAAGAATGAGGAAGGATTCAAACAACCAATAGAATTTTTCATCAAAAGACTCAAAGATGAAGAGCTAAGATATGACATTCTCGAAAAACAAGATTATGCAATGGTGAAGACTCTCAAGGCTTTCCAAACATATGTCTTGCACTCCAAAATAATTGTTTAAGTACCAACAAATGAAATTAAAGATATATTGGTTTAGCCAGACAATGATGGAAGAAGAGGTAGATGGTTGGCTAAAATTCAAGAGTTTGATTTAGAGGTGAAACCAACCAAACTAGTGAAAGGTCAAGTTCTGGAAAGGCTGTTAGCCGAATCAAATTTCAGAGCACTTGGAATAAATAACTTTGAATCACATGATTCTCTTCTAGATATAGAGGAGATTGGTGATCAAGCACCTATTATTCAGATTGAAGAAAAAATTTCCTCCTCATCTTGGTACAGTGATATTGTTACATATCTCCTTACTCTTCAATGTCCAAGTGACATGACTCCTTCAAAAGCAAGAAATTTGAAGTTACATGCAATTAAGTATTGCATTATTGATGGAAAGTTCTACTGGAAAGACCCTTTGTGTTTCCTGTTATGTTTCCTGATAGAATACGAAATAGAAGGTGTCATTGACGAATTTCATGAAGGAGTATGCGGAGGAAATCATGCTTGGAGAGAAACAACTTACAAAATTTTAAGGGCATGATATTATTGGCCAAAATTATTTACTAATGTAAATGCAAGGGTCAAAGCTTGCAATTCATGCCAACTGTTTGTTGGTAAGAAAAATCTTCCTGCCTTACCTTTAATTCCAATAAAATATGAAGCTCCTTTCCAACAATGGGGCCTAGACTTCATTTGGGAAATTCATCTGCAATCAAGTGCTCAACATAGATTGATTGTAACCTCTACTGATTATTTTATGAAATGGGTTGAAGCCAATCCAAATCGAAATTCTACAGATTCAGTAGTGATAAATTTTTTGGAAGAAAACATCCTTGCAAGATTTGGTTGTCCTAGGAAAATAGTTATTGATAATGCTCTAGATTTTAAATCTATTGCAATGATCAATTTTTGTCAGAAATACAATATTATTTTAGGTCATTCTATAGCTTATTATCCTCAGGGAAATGGGTTGGTTGAATCATCTAACAAGATTTTGATGACTATAATCATGAACGTTTTGACAGAAAACAAAAAATCTTGGCATATACACTTAAAATATGCCTTATGAGAAAACCGAATTGGCACCAAGAAATCTATAGGTATGTCTCCTTTCCAATTAGTTTATGGTACCGATGTTATTATTCCTATTAATCTTTCTATTCCTTTAATGAAACTCTGGAAGTATGCAAATGAATATCCAAATTATGTTATGAGAAGAATAAATCAAATCATCAAATTTCAACAAAATAGAGTAGAAGTGGATGATAAGATCCAAAAATACCAAGATAATATGAAATCCCTTTTTGATAAAAAAAATCTAAAGACAAGGAGTTTCTTCCTAGTGATTTAGTTTTAAAATGGGAAGCTAGAAAGGAAGATGTCGGGAAACATGGAAAATTCGATCATCTCTAGTTCAGACCTTTCAAAATCGTAGTTGCTGAGGGAAAAACCTGATTCTCGCTGGAAAATATTAATGGATAAATTCTTGACGCTCCTATCAATGGGCATTATTTAAAACATTTCATACAATAGTCAATTTTTATATTTCCATTGTATATATCGAATTGGATTGACATTGGCATTTTCATTTTCAATTTTTCTTTTCTTTTTGTAAATTACCCAAGTCATTTGATCATTTGTTGCAAATATTTTCAATAAATTTATGATTGCTTGACATCATCAATATGAAAAATAAAAACATTTGTATCACATGTCATCTCTATTCTACAGGATTATATGATATTTTGTCTTTCATTCCTTTTGCAAAATAGATCTTCATGAGGAGATGAGATTAAATAAAAACTCGACACTCGTTTTTCAAGCATTTAATTTCTCTAAAAACATGTGATAAATAAATAACCTACCTTGCTGAAAATTCAAAAGGAAAATAAGGTATGAGTCCCTACTCTTCTTATAGTTCAAATAAAATTTACAAATTATTTTTGAAATGAATGTGAAGGAAGTTTTTCTCATGATAATATTATCACATGACCTAAAAATCAAAGATGTATAAAATTATAACTTGAAGTGTCTTGTTGATAAATTATAAATCCATCTATGAAATGAAAATAATAATAATAATAAATAAACTCGAAAGAAGTCTGAACTAAAGACACAAACTCGTGTGGGATTAGGATATTTTTTTCAGACCCTCCGAATCTTTGATTTGGTTATTTTTACCTATCCCCGGATTTTTATCCATTTTAGATTTTATTTTTCCTTTATCTTCCTTTTAGTCTTCATATAAAATAAAGAAACTTACCTTGACTCTGAAAACTTATATTTTCAAAACAAGATTAAGAGAAAATCTTTATGTTCCTTTAATTTTAATTGAAAAAGTATGTCTAGGATAATCGTGATAATTTTAGCTCTGCTATCAGACTTTAAACTGACTAATTCRCTCAAGGTTGACCCCTAAAAAAATTAAAATTCCCAAAAAAAATCTCCTATAGGTGAAGGTGCATTGAAAATTGGAAGAAAGTTAGTTTCATAATATTCTGAAAATTGTTGAAAAACCTTCTTTTCAGTCTAAAGATTTTAAAAAGATATCATCCCTTGTATGTTACATACAAATTGATTGCCCCCACTTCAAAATATTAAAGTATAAGACAAATGGTGAAAGGAAATACATAATTCGATTGCCCCCATCTTCTCCAAAAGATATGATGAAAGGAAATTCATATATCGATTTCCCTCATCTCATTGAAACGCAGTTTTGTTAATTGTAGCGGTGAAAGGAAATTCAATGGGAGAAGTAGATAACTTCACCAAGGTATTGAACAGGCTCGCTGACAGTGAAGCAATATCTATGATATCAATAAGGCTGTCATACATATCTATATACCATACTTTGTTATCTAGTTCTCTTTCCAATGATTTTTTACATCCTAAACCAAATAGGTATTCCCTAAATAAATATGTTACATCTTCTTAACCTTGAAGTGAACAAAGTCAGTCGAAGTTGATATTTTAGTTAAAATTGTTTTTGATTATCTTAAAAAATTCTGAAATCAATTTTAAGAAAAATAAATTTTTAGTAGCCTAAATTGAGATCAATCATTCAGTATGTTTTGAATATTTTTGGACTTAGATAATTTCATTTTTCTATGTATGATTAATTCTTAAATAAAACTAGAAAATATTTTTCAAAAAGCAATAATGACTCCATTTACCCAATAAASAAAATTGGTCTATTGTTCTTTCGCACCTCACAAGGAGCCACAATCCCCAGATGGAGCCTATGTTAGAACACATATAATTTTGAGCTTTTGAACTTTAGATTTTTCTKCTTAAAAATAAAAATATTTACCCAAAAAGAAAAAAACTTAGAGAATATCCTTTTAATTTTAAAATAAATCCATTGGTTGTTATTTATCAATAAGGCACTTACAATATCTATCGTTGATGAGTTATCTAATTTGATTGAATGGTCCTAATGATCTCCGAATTTTAGAAGCTTCCTAAGTTTTAAAAGAAAATCTTTAATGGTCGCTTCAGAGCTTCGTGCTTTAGGTATTCCAACAAATCTAAATAACAAAAACCATGAAACTTCAAAGTCTCGAAGATAGTCACTCGTTATAATTCCTAAAGGAATTACAGATGCATCATGGGACACGTGTCTTTTAAATATTTCTTGGGTTGACACGTGGCACTTATTTTTGACATTTACGTCGAATGATTCACACATTTTCAAGTTACATGTGACACCTCTATTTTATTAAAACATCATCAAGAATGACATCATCTCTGTCACATCACTCTGGGATATTTCCCTTCAGGATTTTTAAAAAATATCGAGTTCAAAAACCACCGAAGTATCAAATCTCCAAAGTAATGAATATTACAAAAAGTAAAAAGTGTTTTAAAGAGTTAATAAAACATTTAATAACTTAGGTTAATCATGATTACATATTAATTAATCAGTCCATAGTTTTGGACTTCGAGTAATTCCTACCCTTTCATAATCAATCTTCTGAATGTCGAATCATCGAAGTATTAATGACATTTACGATTAATTAAGGTTAGTGATTTCAATAAATATTTTGAATCACCAGGTAATAAATTCCATTAAGATTTTAATAAATTCTTCATCAGTAGATCTATACAAAGATCGATAGACTTTATGAATAAAGAACTTCAAATTTCAAAATCATTTTACCATTTGCAATTAGAAGTCTTTTATTCAGTGTATAGATTACATAATTCTCTTGTTACAGGTAGGCTAATTCTATTTCCTTGAGGATTATGGCGCCACAAAAACATGCAAAGAAGTTTGATGCATCAGGTGAGGATTCCAATCCAAATGAATATGTTCTATCAGACACAACTCCGTGATTTACGGATGCCATTAAGTCTTGGAAGCAGGTTTTTGATATCTTAGAGAATGAAATTATTAACTGTCTAGATGACTCTGTCGAGGAAGACGATGATTCCTTTTCATCCAAGCTTAGATCGATAGCACAGTCAAAACTACATAAAATTGTTGCATGACCCAAAATTATACCCTACAATGATATGATAAATTGGGATTTGGAACATGTCGACATCCAAACTAGAAGCATCATCAGCCACCAACAGACTTCCATCGTCTCTTTCTGACCGGAGAATCTACAAGTAATGTATAATCTTTCCCCTACACCTAAATATACTTACAATTCAACATTTCTTCTAGAGTTTGAGAGAAGAGAATGCACTCAATACGATAGAAATGGTCATGATATAATCAAGACTTGGTGCGGACAGCCAGAAAAATTCAGAGCCAATGCTCATGGTATGTAGTCCATGTAGTACTTAAATGTTCATATGTTATATATAGCCATGATGCTCTATCGTCTGTTTGGGAATAATAACCCTATGCATTTCTCAGTTGAGTGGGTAGCCATAAAGAATGAAGTAGCCAAGGTTTATACTTAAATTGGGCTAAAATGCTATCTGATAATATGGCCAAGGAAATTGTTGAGTATCAATCACCAAAATAAAAAGGGAGACCTTCTCCTTTTTACATGTTAGCATATATTATAGATGACATTTGTTTCATGACCCCATTCCCCCTGATGAACTGGAGTTGGACCTCGACTAGTTCTAAGCTAATACATTTCTACCACTCCAAATTATGGGAGGAAAATGACAAAGATTTCTTTTACGAAATATATCACATCATAGTGGTATATGTTCACATAGCTATCTATGGCCACCCACCGCCCAATATTTCAGAAAAGATTACGGGGAACTTAGGCACACTTGTAGACTGGTTCACTGAGAAGAATTTATCCTAAATTAGAGTATTTGGTTGTTTTGTTCCTCTTCATTCCCTTCCATAGTTTTTACCTGATAGGCTGGTGTGCAGAGAAGTGGTATACCCAATAGTAGCAGGAGGCATCAACAAGGAATTGAAAGCAGTTCAGAAAAAGTTTGGCCAACTTTCCCCATTCAAGTTGGTATGTTCACATTGCTAGATTTTGGTCATTCTAAAGTCGAGGTTTCATCCCTTTAAGATGTCAAGTTAGTTGACATCGAATTCAGGAGACATGGTCCAAAAAATATAGTGGAGAATAATTTGGCTCAATACAACATGAAGCGATACATCCATGAGGATTCTCCTTATGATGAGATGTTTAAGGGAATTAGATCGTATGAAGAATTTCAAAGTAGATTCTAGACCCTGCCTCCTAACCAAAAGCATAAACGAAACATTTTACCGAAGATATTGTAAGGAGAGTCAAAACCCATGCCTTCTTCACAGGAAGCTAAACCCACAGGATCTGAGCCAAGTTGCTCCACTAAGCACAAAGATGGAGACGTCCCGAAAAGTTCAAAAAGGTTATTTCAAGAAATAAAAGCATCATTGTCAGGTATGACTAATCAACAAGAATTATCTCAGTTTGAAGCTTTCTTGAATCAAGTAAAAATGTTTCCTCATTCAATGCTAGCTACTCCTACTGACACCGCAAATACAACAGGTCAGGAACATTCCACTACAATTATTTCTCCAATTCCATCATTAACTCCTTTACAGACCAGTTTTGGAAATCCTAATACAACAAATCTCATTCATGTTGATGATATTTCTCCTATATTTCCTGAAGAGATTCCTCCCTCAAGTTTCTTTTTCAGCAAGAAACAAAAATCTATTGTAAAAGGAGAATCTCACCAAAAGGATGTAGTAGTCACTAAAAGGCAAAGATTGGCGTATGATGGGAAAGACCAAGATGATCCTAAGTTTTCAAAGGAAGTTGCAGATTCACTAGGGGATTTTTCTAATGTTAATCAATGGTCAATGGACAATTTAACCAAACAACTGCAATAGAAATGTCTCTTGGTATAGCAATTGCATAATGAGATACATAGTATAGAACGGACTGTTAGAAACATGATGAATCAAGACATTGAACAAATCAGGGCTAGTCATTAGTATCAAATGAAGTAGTTAYAGGATAGTCTTGAGTTGATCTACCAGAGTTCATAGACCAACAAAGGTTTGATTACTCAGTGAGACAAATTGATTGAACAATTGTATGTCAAATTGGACCAAACATAGAACACAACAATAGATATTACTGCCTTCAAAACACAAGCATCATAAATCAATGAGAATMTGGAATTTTTCCAGCAGRAGCTATATCAAAAGGTAGATGCTATTCAGAAATGATATCAAGCAATAAATATTTCTTTGAAAAGTATTTATGTTAACAAAAAATATGCATGTGCAGCCAGGTCTAAGTTTTAGGAATTTATCATATGGAGGCAGAAAGCTAATATCCTTGGTCTCGCCCCTTTCTCACAGTACGAATAAGTGAAGGGAGAAATGGACATGAAGGTCTAGGAAAAAAATATGGAGCAAGGAAAGAAACTTTTCAGAGAAGCAAAGGAGGCTTGTCTAGAGGCATTATCTTCTGTAAATAAAAAACTGATTGAATTTGAAGGAAATAATATCTCAGAGGCATTGGGGTAGATTGAAATAGAAATGAACCAATAAATATCCAAAAATAACTAGGAAAACATTCATTCCACTATCCAACAAATGAACTAGATCGAATTACTCAAAATCAATGAGTTGTTGGTGAATCCAAGTTTGCAGTATCAAGTCACATCCCAGGAAGAAAATAATATCTAGGAAACGTTGCCACTAGTACAAAAGAAGATGTTCACCTTTGAATTGAATGAGAAGATTGAGCCTTTGAGATTTGTTGTAGCATTGATGGGCATGTGCACCCATTTCAATGAACAGAGAAAAGTGAGTGTAGCTGGGAGAAAATGAAAGAACATACACAACATCCACTTTTTTCGTCGGTACTCTCCCTTTCCTTCCTCACCACCTACAATTCCCCTCTCTCTACACATCACTTACCCCGTCTTTCCCTACCACCTACATTCTCGCATCCACTCATCCCACCTCCTTATTGGACACTTGTCCCCACATCATCCTATTCGTGAACAGTTACTCTTCCCCATAACTGTTAGCCATCCCATAATGAGCCAGCGTTGAGATACATGGTGGCCTTAATGGACATGTGTACCAAGTTCAAAGAACAATGGAAAACAAGTGCATCTACGAGCAAATTAAGGGACAGATGAAGCACCAACACATCAAATCAAAAATCAACAATATCTGTATGTTGTTATTTCATTCAGATTGTATTCTATTTTTAGGAAGATATTGTGGGAAGTCTAGCGGTTTTCAGTTGAGGCAATTTTTGTATAAATAGATAGATTTTATATCTATTCGTGGCGGCTTCTAGCCTAATGTAAAAGAGAAAAAAATTTGAATATCAATACAAGTGCATACAAAGATTCTAAGTTTCGTTCAATTCGAGTTATGTGCTTCCTCTTTGTTTCCATCTCTCTGAATTTCTTTTTGTAGTTCTTGAAGAGTGAATGATCACATTTTAGTAATACATCTAATGTGATCATATTATATCAGCAGTTCATCCAGTAAAAACTTTTCCTCTTTATTACTATGAGTAAAACAAGACCTATGACCTATGTTAATTACTGCACTTTTATCTTCTTTGAAGGGTGTGTCTTCTACTTTTCTTTTATTGCAAACAAGGTGAGACTTATCTGTAATTGATACCTGACTTTGTTTTAACATTTTTGTAAATCGTTTCTACATCATCTGACATTATAATTGTGACTCAAATAACTAGATACAAACTCTATATTGTCTTATCATTAATTTCATTTAAATATTATTTCTCATAAAACTGAAGGTAGAAAAAAGAACTCATAAAAACACTTCATTTAAAATCTTTGATGCCTGACATTATTCTTTGAACCTTAGAATCAATCTCAGGAACAACAATAACTTTGCTACACAAATTCACATACTGGTGACTAATCTTCCACTTTAGTGTTCTGAGAGCTTCTTCGAATCCACTGCAAGAGATCACTATGTATTCCTACTTTTCAAGCTGAATCAAATATGTCTACTAGTCTGCTCTGTCTTCAAATTAAACTTTGCAAGTCTACATGGGGATAAAAAATTCTTCTCGATAAACCAATTTGTCATGAGACATTCTCCACTTCTATCATTCTGAATCTTCTTTTCCAAAAACTGCAAACACTTCATATTGCCCAAAAAATAGTTCTTCAATCGGTAATTGTTTCTTAGACTCCCCCTCTTTAATATTCACATTTTTGGGAGTCTCCAAGAAGAATGGATTAGAAAATGGTCAAATTCTTCCTATTTCGGATTCATCTTCCTCTTTGCTTGTAGATTCATAATCTTCCTAAATTATGGCATCTTCCCTCTTTCCTGTAGATTCATCATGATCTTGTACTTCTGCAATTCATATGAGTATGATCTATGGGAGCTCTTTATTCACATATTCTTCTTCTTCTTGTTTTCTTCTTCAAAGATTATTTTATATAATATCAATGTTTTCGTCTATGGAATACTTCATCATGCTTCTACAATCAAGAGCTATATATCCACAATTGTGGAATTTGTAACATTCAATATCATAGGGAGCCACATAATCATATCTTGTTTGAACATTTCTTTCATACGCTCTACAATCCATTTCTTTATGTCCAAAGTTATTACAAGTAAAATGATAACCATAAAAGAAACTTTGATACCTAGAAGTGAATGATCCTCTTTGTGGTGTAGTCCTTCCAAATCCATGCCTTAGTTGATCATGATCTTCGCCTTTATTCATGATTTGTATCTTCATTAACTTTTCAATTCTCTTGGCTTATTCAAGTTTGGTTTTCAAGGAGATGATATCTTCTTCAAGTCTTATTTCATGTTGATTAAATTTTTCTTCAGGTTCGTTTAATTCCTTAGATTTTTCCTTGAGATGAATTTTTAATATTTTTCTCTCTTTTCTACTTTTTTTTATCTTGGTTCTTAAATGATCAACTCTTTAGGATTTTTAGCACTCTCATTTAGTTTGATCAATTATTCCTTGAGTGATTTTTTTTTCTTCCTTTCTCTTTTTATCTCACGTAAGACCCTTATTAGTTCTACTTCAAGATCCACTTCAAGTTCTTCATAATCTTCGTTGTTTCCTTTCTAATTTTCCATTGCCATAAAGAGTACACTTTCTGAATCACAGTCACTATCATCATCTTCATCAAAAGAGGAATTGTATTCTATTGAGTAGCATCTTTTCTTGAGTATTTTTCTTTTATACCCTTTATTGTTTCCCTTTTGATATTTCTTTTCTTTCTTTGGAACTTCTTCTTCATCACTATCTAAATTATTAGCATAAGTACATTTAGAAGAAAATTGACCAACTTTACCACAATTAAAACATTTCAAAGGAATCATACATTTGTACTTGGTAGTTTCTCTCTTCAACTTTCTTAGGAAGTTGGCCATTTACTCATCTTCTCATGAATCGTCATTGTAGTTGCAGTTGTAGTTTGACTTTGGATTTTGTTTATTATTATGTTTCGTCTTGGATGCCTTGAAATTTGCTTCCTTCCTAGGTGGATTATCCTACTATGTTCTCATTTCATAAGTTGTAAGGATTCCAGGTAATGCGTCCATGCTCAACATAGAAAAATATGCTCTTTCCTCTAGGGATGAAATCTTAAGATCAAATTTCATTGGAAGAGACCTTAGTACTTTTTGAACAATTAAAGGTTCTTTAATTTCTTCTCTCAATCCTTTAATAGCATTTATTGTTTCATCAACTCTTAGAAAGTAAGTTGCAATATTTCAGTTGTTCAAATTTACCTATATAGTTTTGAAGCTTGGCCCCTTTTACTTTGGCATCTCCTTTATAAATATTTTAAAGTTTGTCCCAAATATCCTTTGCAGTATCGCAATGCATAACTTTGACAAATATTGAATCAACCATATTACCCAATATAGTACTTTTAGCCTTAAAATTATTTCCACTGAGTTTCTTTCCATATTTGTACATTGGAGGAGTGGCAAGTGTTGTATATCTGTCTACTACTACTTTCCAGACATCAAATCCATGTTCTTGTAAAAACATTCATCCCTTTATTCTATAAGGTATAATTATGACCATCAAACATTGGCACTCCATTCTTAGTAAAATCCATGATATACCTTCCAGTGGTTAGATTGATTATGAAGGAACCTTCTCTGATACCAATTGTTGGAATATTAACCAATACTAAGAGGGGGGTGAATCAGTATTTAGAATTTTTACCACTTTTAATCAGAACATCTAATCATCAATTTATCAACAATTTATCACTCATTATTATATTCAATATATCATGAACAATACCATTCAACAATGCATAACATATAACCACAGATACACATTACATATTAATTTTACATGGAAATGAACATGGGAGAAAACCATGGAATGATTTCTTATATATAAGAGATTACATTCATAGGAAGCACCAACTTCCAAAATTCTTCAGCACCAACTAGAAGGTGGGACCAACCCCCTTTTTATAGGATCCAACTTGAAGGAAGCTACAAATTCCTAGATTTTCCAGCTCCAATTAGAAGGAGGCTCTGATTCCCTGATTTACAGGCTCCAACCTGAAGGAAGCTATGACTCCCTGTATTCTCCAGCACCAAATGGAAGGAGGCTCCAACCCCCTATTTTGTAGGCTCCAACATGAAGGAAGATCCAACTCCTTGTATTCTCTGGCTCCAACCGGAAGGAGGCTACAACCCCATTTCATTCCCCCTTCCTTCCTCCATGAAATATAAATGGAGACTCAACCTGTCACTGCCACTGTCACTATCATTGTCTCTATCATTGTCATTGTTTCTGTCGCTTTCACTGTCTTTCTCATTTTTTTTGTCTATGTAATTGTCATTGTCATTGTCACTGATATACTGTAACTGATATAGATACATCATCATCATCAAATCATCATCCAAATCCGCACACATAAATCATATTCCAAGATCATCAAGAACATATCTCAAACATATACCCAACATCACCAACATACGCCTCAAACCATATGCCAAATATGTGCCTCAAGAAAGTGCCATAACATCCATGATAAATCATAAACCATGTATAAAATATATACCTCAAATCATATTCCCAAAATCACCAACATATGTTTCTATCCATGTGTCAAAGACTCTCCAATATATGCCTCAAGAATATACCGTAACATGAAGATATAACCCTAAAAAACAAATATAAAGACATACCTTTAATGATGTAACAACCTAGTGCATAAGATATTTGCTAATAATACCCTCCTCAAATTCATAATCATCAAATTAGGTCCACTTAGAAACTGGATCCACATATAAACCCCAACATCACTTCTTAAATTTATCTCGAACACTTGTTTCAGACTAGTTTTTGGATTAGTCACAAACCCTAAATTCCAACAAGTATGACTCCATATATGTAATGAATAAAGGTATTAAAATTGTACTCAATCTTGTTTGACATCTTATYTGAATTTCCTCCAAGTTTCACTCCTTGATTTGTCACTGAAAATGAGATATGGTGAAAATGGTAGACCTTCCTGAATTTTGTCCTATTATGGAGAGAAAACTTGTACCYCATGCCACACGCTAAATATTCCATATATGATTATGAAAATCACATACATAATACAACATGATGTACTCTTTACAATTCAATTAGTCTCATAGAATTTGGATCCTCTATGAATAATTTATGATTGTTTTACCCAGAACACCTCTTTGAGACTAGTTACAGGACTAGTCAAAAACCCTATCTTCCACAGAGTGTATCTCCAAAATTAAAAAGACCCAGAAGTTGAAATGTTTACCACTGGTACCTTGTTATGTATTCTCAACATCCTCCATGTTTCGCTATCTAAATCATTCTAGAAAAAATGTTATAGAGAAAATGGTAAGATGAAATTTAAATAACATACATTAGAACACATCATCATAATAATTCATATTCCCTTGGAATTTCTCCCTTCTTTGCTTCATCTTCCCTTTGAAATTTGCCTCAGATATCCTTGGTTACCTCAGATAAAAATAACTTGATTTGATGTCACAAATGAAATTGTATGTTCCTTATTTATACTAGATATGGAACCCTCTTTTTAGGGTCGACTTGACCCAAATAAAATTCAATTTAATTTTTAATGATTATTCCATTGGGGACAATGTTACCAACAATATCCTTAATATTTATTTTAATATTCATTGCAATGGGGTCAACTTGTAACTTCTTGTTTGCAACACAATTTAGGGGTTGACTTGTAACTTTTTGTCGTTAGATATGGGGATTCTTCATTTGCTTTCAGGGATTCATATTTAAGAGGGAAAATATCCTCAACCATGAGGAACCACGTAATGTACCACCACCTACCATTGTAAATGGAATTATGAGGACTATCAATATATGGATTTGTTACATGCATTTTCAATTTTCTTCATGGTATTATTCTTAAACCAACTTCGAAATCGATGACCACATCGTTGGGGCTTCTTGTTAAGAACCAAATATCAATATAGCATAGAAAAACCTCAGAATAAGTACTCAACGCCTTGAAAAAGAGATAATTTCAGGTAATAATCCTCTTCGAGGGGGAAAGCTCCTTATACCCCACATGAATGTCCAAATACAAGATTATTCCAAATGAACATTTCTCCTTGGTATATATAAAAGACTAGGAGGTACAATTACAACTAATGGACTAAAGCCGAAATAAATAAAATAACATTACTAATGTAATATGCCCCAAGTAAAGGGTAATGAGCCACTATTTAGGTCTTAACATGCCCCTCCCCTTGAGACATGTGTTGTCCGCAATGCTTGAGTAAATCTGGATGCTTCTGTATAAAAGACTCATCTTCCCAGGTCGAATCTTCAGCTGGTAGTTTCCTCCATTTAACGAGATACTCTGAAATGGATCTATTCCTCAGCTGGAAAATTCTTGTGTCAGTGATGGCTTCAGGCTCCAATATGATTTTTCCTTCCTTGTCAAGTTTTGGAAATATAGTTTGAACTAGGATCTTGTCACCTATAACCTTCTTTAAGCATGAAACATGGAAAACTGGGTGTACTCGTGAAGATGCAGGAAACTCCAATTTGTATGCCATAGTACCAACATTTTGCAACACCTTATAAGGGCCATAGTACTTTGGTGATAATTTATTATCCTTCTTGGCTTGCTTCAGGGACATCTGTTTGTATGGTTGTAGTCTTAAAAACAACCAATCCCCTATTTCAAAACTTATTTCACTATGATGTTTATCTGCTTGTTGTTTCATGCGATTTTGTGCCATGGTCAGGTTGTCCTTTAAGATTTGGAAAACTTTTTTTTTATGCTCGATGTGATCTTCCATTGCTTGAACCTTAGATTTTTCTTTTAGATAAGAAGTGATGGAAGGAGGGTGGTATCCGTAGAGTGCCATAAATGGTGTCATTTTTGTTGCAGTATGAAAGGAAGTGTTATACCACCATTCTACCAAGGGTAACCATTATAACCATTATGTTTTTTTATCAGAGCCAAAGAAACAATTTTATCCTTCTAGACATTTGTAAACTATCTTGGTTTGTCCATCAGATTGAGGATGATAGGATGAGCTATGTGCCAATTGAGTACCCAAACAAGAAAATAATTTTGTCCAAAATTGTCCAGTGAAGATGGGATCTCTATCACATACAATAATCTTTGGGTTTCCATGTAGCTTTTGAACTGTATCCATTAATGCGATGTCAACTGTATTGGCTTTGAAGGGATGAGAGAGTGCACAAAAGTGTGCGTATTTGGTGAGTCTATCAATAATCACCATGATGACACTCTTTCCTTCAGACTTTGGTAACCCTGTTATGAAATCCATGGAAACCTCCTCCCAACGCTGACTTGGGATGGCTAATAGTTGTATTAATTGTGTCCACCTTATTTTGTTGGAAAACCAAATATTCTGCGACAAACCTTTGAACATCAGTTTTAAGACCATCCCAAAAAAATTCCTTCTTGACCCTATGGTAGGTTTTCAAAAATTTCGAGTGCCCTCCTACTGGAGAGGTGTGCAATTCCAATAGTAATTTTTGTTTGAGTTGGGATTTCTTACATACATATAAGTGATCTTTGTACCATAGTGAATCATTTTTCCATGTAAATGTATCTGATGCACTAGAATCATGTTGCAACCTTTGAATGAGAGTCCACACTTTTTTGTCATTCTTCCATTCATCCCTTTCTTCTATTATCCAATTGGGTTGGATGATTGAGATAGTGCAGAGAAAGGCCTCAACATATTCATCCTTTCTTAAGATTGCATCTGCCACAACATTTTTCTTCCCTTTTTTATAGACTATTTCAAAATCATAACCCAATATCTTGGTCACCCATTTTTGTTGTTCTTCTGAAGATAGTCTTTTTTCCAAAAAGTATTTAGGACTATCATGATCTATTTTGACCTTGAAGTGCCTACCTATTAGGTAAGGATGCCATTTCTTCAATGCATGTAGTATTTCCATCATTTCCTTCTCATAAATGGGTTTGTGTAAGTCCTTTCCCTTGAGTGGTCGACTTTAAAAAGCCAGGGGCCTTCCTTCTTGCATTAGGACAACACCAATTCCATTTCCTAAGGCATCACATTCCACAATAAAGGTTTTTGTGAAGTCTGGAGTGGTCAAGAAAGGAGCTTTCCACATCACCTCTTTAAGTTGTTAAAAATATTTAGTTTCCTTTGGAGTCAATGAAAATGAATCCTTCTTAGTTAGTGTTGTTTAAGGTGCTACTATTCTTCCATAGTGTCGAACAAACTTGCATTAGTAACCTGTCAAACCCAAAAATCCTCTCATATTCTTCAATGTTTTGGGAATCGACTAGTCCATCATGGCCTTAATCTTGTTAGGGTCTACCTTGATACCTTCATGAAATAATATATGACCCAAATACTCTACCTCATTCACCTCAAAGAAACATTTGGATGGTTTGGCATATAGTTGTTGCTCCTTTAGTAGTTGTAGCACCTTGTCAACATGTCACACATGATCCTCCCAAGACTTGCTATAGATTGGTATATCATCAAAAAATACTAACACAAATTTTCGAAGGAAGGGATTTAAAATGGAATTCATCAACCCTTGCAATGTGGAAGGTGAATTTGTAAGGCCAAAAGTCATGACCAAAAATTCATAATGGCCTTCATGAGTTCAGAATGTTGTTTTTGGGATATCTTCTTCCTTCATTCTAATCTAATGATACCCTGAACGGAGATCCAACTTTGTGAAATATATTGCTCCATGTAGTTCATCTAACAATTCATCAATGACGAGAATGGGAAACTTATATTTAATAGTGATCTTGTTGAGCTCTCTATAGTATGGAAACATACGCCATGAGCCATCTTTCTTGAATACCATTACTACTGGTGCAGAGTAAGAACTTTGGCTAGGTCTAATAATGCCAGCCTCTAACATTTATTCAACCATGCACTCAATTTCACTCTTCTGGGCATAAGGGTATCTGTATGGCCTGATGTTAGGAGGAACACTCCCAAGAATTAGGTGAATATCAAGATCGTGATTTTGAGTGGGTGGAAGACCTTTGGGAATATATTCAAATACTTTAGAATGCTTATCAATGATCCTTTGGAGATCTAGGGGAATAGATGGCCTAGATGTTTGAACATCTAGTGAGCATCGTTGTGCAATTACACCTTGATGCCCATTTTTCAATAATTTTGTCATGCCATTGGAACTTATCACCTTACTGAGTTTCCCTATGATACATCTTAACTCAATTTCCTTTCCTTCCAATGAAAATTTCATGAAAATTTCTTGAAAATTAAAAGCCATTGTTCCTAATGGTTGTAACTATTGAATTCCTAGTACGACACCAGCACCACCCATGGGTATAACAATCATTGGACTATTCATTACATATTCCCCCATGGTAAGTTCTGTAGTGGGAAAACCCCCCTATGAACTACACTAGGGTTCAACATACAGGTAGAGATAACCGTCTAAAGTCTCCTACTTTTAATAACTACCCTGACTATAACCCATATTCATGCATAAAATACAAAGTATAAGGATCCGGTAACTCTACCTTAAACTCTATTTCCGGTGTCAATCCTTTTGCGTTTGGTTGTTCCTCGACTACAAATCTCCTCCCAAGGCCAACCTGCATTCACCAAAATACAAACAAGAAACTATGAACATGCATATTATATATGAATTAGTGGGTTAGATGTCATAATAAAATGTAGATCAAACGTAAAGATTGAACACATCATATGGTGGGACGAAAAAAGTACTTCTTTATATTAATCTCACAAAGTCACTTACAAAGGAGATCAATGACTACTCCTTGAACCTGGTCCAGATTCCTCTTCACCAAGATCCAACAGCTTCCATGTATCTTTCTCCTGACACATTTCTCTCTAGAGAAATGGCATAAGCTTATAAATGAGGAAAAAAGGAAAGAATAGGGAATTTTGGCTCAAAACTCACAATGTGTCTGCAAATTCTTGGGGCAAGGGGGGAAAGTGAAATGGGCAGAGTTTCACTATTCTTATGCTTCAATTTGGAATGAGACCCCAACACCTCCTTTTATATGACAAAATTATGGTTATTCGTTTTGGTGACGGGTTATAGGTGGTGGGACAATTGGGAAACTACCCAATAGCCCGTAATCTCAACGAATTCCTTGCAACATTTTAATTTTTACAACTTTGGTGAGTATATGCGGGTTGTAATGGTGCGACTAGCATACTTACATGAGTTGTAGTGGTGTAGAAACTATGTGTACATAGGAAGTAATGGTGCATGGCACATACATCTTCAAAAATTTGGTTTTTAAGAAGAGTTGCTCAGTGATGGCATGGAAAAAATAGCAAGTCAGATGGCCTGATCCCAGGTATGCATGTATGGTGCAATTTAGGGTTATAATAGATGCCCCCTAATGTGTGAGGTCAGAAGAGCATCTGATGGCCCAAATACATTACAAATATTCACCAACATATGAAGTGAGTGATCCCAATACCAGAGTTCGGGAGGTGCCATCTACAAAAATAATAATTGTCTCACCGAGGCGGGCATACCCATGCTCGGGATGAAATAAATCATGGCTTCCAATCAAATACACTGCAGATCCATGTCATATAACTATATAAAGTGTAGCCATGAGAAATGCATAGTGGATCTACATCTCAAAATCAAAGATATACATGTATAGTATCCATCTTCAAGAAGCCAATGACGCCTAATGGCTGGAGATGAGGCCTTCAGAGCTTGATCAACCACTTCAAGATCTTCAAAACTCAGGTAGGAGTGTAATGTGAGTGTACAAATTCACTACCCAGAGGTCTTCAACAGCTCACCGGGAACAGACAAGAGGATCTCGGTGATCAGGCAAAGAACTTCAGTGATTTCGAACAAACACTTGATTGGACTTTCGAGATGGTCGGGCATGATAGAAAGAGAAAACCTGTAGAGAGGCCGACTCATGTTGGGTAAAAATTCCCTTAGACAATAGCACGATAGATGATCAGACTCAAGCAACATGATATTGGCATAAGTTCATGATGCAGGAGGCAATGCAAAATCTCCATGTATTTGGAATAATAACCAAACGGAGGAGGACACAGCTCTATGTAACGAGGATAGCTTCCTAAGGTCATATTAAATCCCAGATCTTGACAAACAAATGGAAGGATGTGCTTTGTCCAAGGGAGACTCATTGTGCTGCCATAAAAATAAAATACTTTTCCTGTCCTCTTTTTGGGGTATATTTGATTTTTTTGTCTTTTTCAATAATTTTGGAAATCTTGAAAAAGAATAAAAGAATAAAAGAATGCTACGTTACAAAGGAGGAATGAGTGTTGAAAGCATACTAGTTCCAAGTGCAAGGAACATACTAATGATTAGAGAAAGGATATATGTGCAGGGAAAGGAAACTCGGGAAATTTCCTCCATGGGTCAAGGTGTCAAGACGCAAAGGCAAAGTGCTACAAGKCTTGCGTAAAAGGCATGCTTCAAAGGTTCAGTTGAGAAAAACATGGAGCCGGAATTAGGCCAAAKACACAGACATGCAAATGTGATTAATAGGACACAATGATAACTCCCTTCAATGTAATTTTAAATGAGCCTAGAGAAGGTAAGCTTGGTAGTTTTTCATTTTTAGAGAGTCTGAAAAAGCGCAAAACAAGACTCCACTGGGGTACGTTTTTCACAAGTAGTCTAGTCGGTTCGAAAAAGGGGTAAACTAGCACTGAAAGGACGTCTATTCAAAACCATTTTAACGAGTGTGACAAAGACAAGATCACTCGGCAATATTTTCAATTTTAAGGAGTCTAAAAAGAGTTTAACTATGGACTCGCTTCCTTTTTCTATATTTAGTATCCCTAGCCCGAAAAAGTAAAATTTGTTGAGGAGAAATTTCCCAGCGAGACAAATCTCATGAGGTGTACCTTTTTCCTCCTTAATCTATAGGCCAGAAAAAGGGGTAAACTCATGCTAGTAGATGTTTTTTTGAACCAATTAACGAGTGTGAAAGAACAAGGTCACTCGATGATCTTTTCAATTTTAAGGAGTCTAAAAAGAGATTAACTATGGACTCCATAGGGGATGTTCTTCTGGACCAATTTAACGAGTGTGAAGGAACAAGGTCACTTGGATATCTTTTCAATTTTAGGGAGTTTGAAARGAKCTTAACTCTAGACTCCATGGGGGTTCCTTTTTCATAAATTTAGTCCCTCAGGCCCGAAAAAGGGTTAAACTTATACCCAAGAATACTCTTCTAGCGAACTGAAGTTCCTAGAGCGTACCTTTGTTCATAAAATTGACCATCCARACCAAAAAAGGGGTAAACTATTGTCGAAAAGATGTGCCTTCAAATTTTATTTTTGCAAGCGTGAACGACAACAAGATCGCTCGACAATCTTTGCACGTTTAAAGAKCCTGAAAAGGGCTTAAAAGAAGACTCGTTTTCTGAGAGTCCTGAGGGTGAGGTCAAGAGTGATGACATATCAGACGTATGAGGCTCAACATCGTAATCAAGACAAGACTAACAAGGACTCTCGATCCTAAGGTCATTAATGATAGCATGGACATCAAATTGCAACCATGATCTACCTAGGGAATCCATGTAGAGGTAGGCTCTACCACTAAATTACGACACTTCTAAAGTAGCAATGATGGTTCCATGTCTCAATTCGGTGGGATCGATCCTATGGAAAAACAGAAAAGACAACGAGATGAAAAAAGTGGAGGTAGAATCCTAACTTACATGCAAAAAGTTGGAAAAATGACTTTTACCAAAGAATCTTTAAAAAGTGACCCATCTCCCAAAAATTTTTCCAAACCAAAAGTGAAGTGTATCGTAACATCCAATGAGAAACTCAAGAACCACATTAAATGATTTTCAAGCCAGAAAAAATGACAAAAGGGTCCAAAAAATGACAAAAAGGGCCAAAACAGTCTATAAATAGAAGTTGGCAGCTCATTATCACCATTGCAAATTGAGAATTGAACAAAAATCCAAAAACACCCCTTTGCTAAAAGAGTTGATTCTAGGAGCTTCAGAGAACGAAACGAACTTTTGCTCAGACCAAGTAAGTACAAATAAACCCCCCTTGCATTTCAATACTTCCTTTTTTCTTTTATTTTGGTTTTTTGGGGGGCATGCAATCCTAAAATGGGGCGGCCCTACGTGTACGCGTGTTAGCGTTGGAAGTCACTCCTGAATTGCAACAGGAGCAGAGCCCGACGCCCATCAGTTTAATGTCACGATTTGTTTATAAAGAGATGATCAAATGGAAGTAAAACTCAGAACAATATCGTTTCAACTCTAAAACTAGGCCAGGCGTGCATGGGCAAGTGATGTCTTAGATAAACTTCAAACAGTGAGTTGTAATAAGGGTGAGTAGGGGGAAGACATAAGAAGAGTGCAGGGGTCTGTTATAAATATCAGGTTCCTAATAGACTGTGAGAAGAAAACATCCAAAGGCAAGATCTTCTTACATTCAAACCAAGAAAACCAGAGAAACAGTAATGCAACAACAAATCCTTTATCATAACATAACTACAACAATTCATGCAAATCATTCGATCATGAACTCTCTGGCATGAGATGAAAACATAGGTGAATTAGGAAAATTGTTTTTCATAAAACAAGAAATCTCAGATACAGATGCACAACCAGGAAACTAGAATGGTTGTTAAAACATTATAGTTGGGAGCTCCGCTCTACCATCGATCGATACAAAAATGGAGAAAACGCCTACATATACTCAAAAAAACAACAACAACAAAATCGAGACGTTGCATTAAAAACTTTGCGTCTGCATGGCTTCTGACAATCAGCACCTGCAGTCTCTGGGTGACCGTGCACCTATGGCAGATGCAATCGGACTTCTGACAGTTCCGCAGGTGAATCGACGTGCTCTTAATTCATCACCGAACTTTCCCATTATGGTGGAGATGATGTCTAACCACCACCAACTACCTTAATAACTGATTCATTGGGATTGAGGATGACCTGGCTGACTTGGCACCTTTGGGATGTGGAAGACCCCTCGTGCTGCCACCTGGATTAACTGAACGGCCTAATGAATATGCGTGGAGGCCAGCGCGAASGGTGGGGCAYAGAATGGGAGTGGTGGCACCAAAACTGTGGGGGTGAGATAAGGAGTGATGAGGTGCGAGAGAGGTGACAGGGGAAGACATGCARCAGAAGACAGTAAGCAGAGGAGGTAGGAGATGGAATGTAATGGGMACGTTAAGGCTAAAGTGGGAGTGAGYAGAACACATGGTGGGTGGTGAGTGGATGATGAGATGGGGGGGAGGGACCACATGGACCAGAAAAGGGGAGGTGGATAGACATCGGAGAATGAGGAAGGGCTAAAAGGGGCGAGACTCATCGCATGGTTAGGTGGAGAACAGATGGCAAGATGATAYGACAAGAAAGGGGGCCCCACGTTAATTAAACTCAGAAAGACAGAGGATGTCTGGATTGCATATGTGTCGTTGATCCAGGATCTCTAATCACATCCATTGGAGAGATGCTCCCTCGATTCCGGACCCCCCCCCCCTCCGCTTAAAGGTAGAAGGGCGAGGGGGGTTCGGAATCGCCTTATACGCCGTTGATCTGAGTGCTCCGATCGTGACCATTGAAGAGGTGCGCCCTCGATTCCGGACCCCCCCCTTCCACTTAAAGGTAGAAAGGCGGGGGGGCTCCGGAATCCTATGTGCACCGTTGATCCGGGCGCACGAATCTCTACCATCCAAATTTGCTTGTCGCTTAATCACAAGCGCACTTGCACCCTGAAATTATATTAAATGGGTTTTTCACCCACTCCTTCGCATTCTAACCCCCCTTACCAGAAATGTTGCTAACATTAGGCTCCATGGGGGATAGAGTCATCCCTGTGATGCTCTAAGAACTCATTCCGCAGCTTCAGTGCCTTACTGTTGGGCTATGGATTCAAGCTCAAAACACCCACTTCTGAAAATATAGGCCGAAAAGTAAAGCAAAGCAAACAAAGATACATGCTCAAAGGAGCTTATTTATATACAGTCCTAAACTAATAAAACACTTTACATGGGGCTAGGTGAAAGAAGACTTCCACCACAGCCAATCAAGTAACTTTCTGAAGGGAAGCTCTTGCCTTCTGTCAGTGATCACAAACAGTTGATGTAATCATGACAGCAGAATGGTTACACTCTTCAACTTCTCCTTACAAGCTGAAGTTGATATGGGATATGGCGTCTCCAAAGCATGAGGGAAATGCCACTCCATGTATTTGCTGAAAGGGTCATCGAATGAATGGCCACTTCCAGGAAATTGGCGACAGGCAGCCTCTTCTACTACACAATTGTTCACCCGCGGCCGAAGATCTCTGATAAGCACAGGTGGGTGAATAACTGAAGTAGGCTTGCTGATCTCAGGTGGTGGCTGCTTACTGATTGGCTCTGAACAAAGGGAAGACTGCTCCTCTGGTTCTTTTTCCTCTTCTTGGGTTTCCCCTGGGTCAGATTTGTATTCATCATAAATGGGCCCCTCGGGTAAATTCTGCACTTCCTCGTACTACTCAGCATCTCCTGAAAGACAGAGATGGTTGATTTCCTCATGATAATTTTCCCTAGTGAGGAGAGGGCAAGGGTCTGCAACCTGCTCTTGGAAATCCAGCATATCGAGCTCAGACTCTGATCCGTAATTGTCATAAGTGGGCTGGCTTCTCTGATCAGCAAAAGGTGATGTGGGGATCTGCTGCTCCTCTTCCAGATAATCATCAAAGTCGGGGGGGAACAGAGCTTCTCCAACTTGTAGAAGTGGAACTATCCCTGGCTCCTCCGTTTCGACCCCGAATGTAAACACATCATGGGAGGTCTTGTGAAGGAAACGAGAACAATCCTCTTCCACAACTACCACTTCATCGTTTTGTTCTGAGACAGCAAGCTCATTGGGGGCAGATTTTAATGTGCTTACGAGATCTTCAATATTCTCCTTGAGAGAGCCATCTAGAACATCTACCTTAGAGACTGAAAAATCCTCCCCATGGTCCTCAGATTTCAACCTTGCATGTTGGGTAGTGAGAGATATCGCCCGCTCCATTAGTTCACTCAGAGCAACTTCTTCCCTCAGTCTTCTATCCATACAGTCCTCATCATCATAGCCTTCATCAGACATGATCGTATCTGGGAGGATTTATTCTTCTTGTCTCTCCCATGGGTCAGATTCATAATGACCATAAACAGGACCCGCGGGAAAGCTTTTTTCGTAATCGCCCTCAGCAGAGCTGCTAAGGGCCTCTACTTCAAAGGATGGGAAATCCTCAGTGCATTGTTCAGCTTCCCACCTATCAATTCTGGCATTGATAGATTTTATCAACTCCATAACTTCTCCCGAAACAGACGGATGGGGAGGAGAAAGGACTTATTCCTGATCCAGGTCATCAGGATCATCCTCATAGCCTTCATAAAAGATGGCTCTATCTTGTATACATTTGTTGTAGTATCCCTCACAACAGTTATGAAAAATCAACTCAGAGGGATACAACTTCTGACAGTAAGCGGTGAAAGTTGCATGGAACTCACTAAGTGAAGAAATGCTAGCAGGGGGTAAAGAATGATACCATCTATGTGCATCCCCTGCTAACGAGAACATGAACATCTTCAATAATACATCTTCAATAATACATCTTCATGATGTATCTCCCACTAACGCATAAGTTCATGAAACTCACTGAGGTGATGAGTAGGGTTGTCCTCTTCACATTTTCCAAATATGGGCAAATAATCACCCCATTCATTCGGAGAAGGGACAGCATTAGGAAAACCAGGAATAGCAGAAAAATTAAAAGGAGCAAACCTGCGAGCAAGGATTTTCTCCATACGAACCAGTGGAGTTGCCAATCGATCCTCGAATCATGGAGTCTCCAAGTGAAAGATGCACAGCTCTGAATATGTCCGGTCCTTGTTCACCATCAAAGGCCAAATCTTAACATTGTCATTACCCAAGAAAGCTTCTCAGGCTGAGAAAGAAGTTGTTGAAACCTTCTCGAGAAAGATCCCTACGGTTAGCTTTCAGGTGTGTTAACAGTAGTCACAACTGAAACAGTGATGTGGAAACAATGGAGTCACCACAGTGGAGTTTCCAGGTGCACAGTAGCAATCTTTAAGGGCTCTGATGTTTGATGCACCTTCAGAATCAGAGGCTCAATGTCATTCTACCCAGGGAAAATTTTCAACTTCGTCCCCGACAACGGCGCCTGAAATGTTAGCATCGAAAGTCACTCCTGGATTGCAGCAGGATCAGAGCCCGA
>JASDQU010438683.1:0-11129 GCA_032191745.1 Picea mariana
TGGCGCGACCCCCGGCAAACTCCGAAAGTTTGATTTTCTGCAATTCGCGTGTGATGTCTTCAGGTGGAAGTCCTCCCCCTGAACTCCTTGATGCTTCTGGATTACCCGTTCCATATGGTGGGTGTTCCCCTTCATTCCTTACTGGTTGGCGCCCCTTTAGAGTCTCGTTAATAGCTTCTAACGAGCATAGTATGAGAGCTAGTTCAGGCGATGGTGGTGGTGGTGCTGGTGGTGTCGGTGGCATTGGTGGTGGTGGGGTTGATGGCGCTCGTGACGACGCTCCCCTACCATGACCCCTTCGAGTTCTGGCCATTTAGTATGACTTAACCTGCATCACCCAGAGTTATCAGGGTGAGTTCCAGGACATTTCAGATTGGTGCTACTCAGACTTAGAAATAGGGTTAGGCGTAAGTTTTCTTTACTTGTCTGTAAACAGACATTACTCCATCAGGGGAATTGGCTCAGTTTTGGGTTAGGATTAAGCATCTAAGCTTGGTCAACATCAAACTTTAAGGTAGGCTAACCTTACACTTTAATAACATAGTTGAATTAAAACCATTATTTACATTAACTTAATCCATTTTAACTTTATACTAACTCATCCCTATATATATACAATTTATTTATGTTAAATAATTTAATCTATTTTATAATATTTCTTACAATTTATAAATAAAATAAAACAACTAAACGAGCACCCAAGGATTCGGGCACGCATAAGCTCCACGTGCTCGTCACGGCCTTTGCACCTACCGTGATTTATCCCCGACCCTATTTCGGAGTTCGGAGTTTCGGACTTTTCGCTGTCACGATCCCCTTACCTCTCCAATCCCCGATTCACGATGGCTCCATTTCTATGGGCTATCCCCCACTGGCTTTACCTTGGTTTATATGACCGTGCTCACAAGACCGTGGTCTTAGTCACCTTATCGGGATTTCGGCGTTTGCGGCGTCAATGCGCACAAGTCCTCAAGATTCCCGATTTCCCGATATGTCGATACCCAATACGCCTTTTCCTTGCGTATAAGCCCCTTTCGGTTGTGCCGAGATCCATATGTCCTATGCCTATATGACCGTAGTCCTATTCCCTTTGGAATTTCAGTGTTTTCAACACCCAGGCACCTCCTTCCACAAGATCCGTGATCCTCGACACGATTAAGTCTTAATTAAATGTTCCTTAATTAGTTCATTTAATGAGGGTTAAGAGTTATGTTAATTACGTTGGGTTTTCGGGGTTCATGGTTTCGTAGCGCATGGGCTCCTTGTCCACGAAACTCGTGATATCCCGATATGTGATGCAATCTGCCACCTATCTTATGTTGCCCTACTGTGGGCCCCCTTGTCCCTTGACTCATCGGGAAATTGCGTTTCGCGATTCTGCAAGGTATAAAACTCTCGCTCCCGAGACCTCCGATATCCCAATTCCCGATGGTACGTGTGGGCTCTATCGAGTATCACGAAATTGCGATTTCCAACACACAATTCCAATGTATGCAAAACCCTGAAATCCCGATGCTTTCAGATCCACCGACACGTGTCCCTCCAATCGAACGGCTCTGACCATGTCAGGAAATCGCAAATCGCGATTTCATTGCGCAAGAGTTTCATGACTCCGGAAACCCCGATATGCCGATCTCTGACTCTACGAGATCTACTGACATGCGTCCTGCCGAGATCAATGGCCAGGATCCGTTCTCGGGATTTCGCAAAACCTCGATGACTCCTCTTATGCACGCTAGGGCTTAAACCTCGTGCAACTTGTCTAAATCTAACGGCTAACGGGATTTCTAGGTGAGATCCAATGGCTCACATCCATTCTTCCGCGTAAAAGCTCGTTCTCGTGTCTTGCAATTATCTGCTTGCATTTTATTTAGTGTAGTTCGTGTAGTTATTAAATTTTCCACTCTTTAACTCTTCAATAGAAGTTTTCCCTCGACATTTTCGTCGATTTCAGGTGTCTATTCTATCCTAAAATTCGTTGACAAGTAATCCTCAAAATAAAACTAAGTTATCATCTCTGCTTCTTGTGCTAAATAGCTTTATTCCTGTCGTTTTAAGGATAGTCATTTCGTGGAAGGTGATCCCTCCCATTATCCGGTTTGCTACCATTAATTTAAAGGGATTCCTTCAAATGTTCAGATTACAACTGTAGTGACCATATATGATCTAGTTACAGGGTTCTACCTAAAACTGTTGCTTGCGATATATGAGCTTATTTGCCTGGGTTTCACGTAGGAGTATTATCCTAAGTGCATTTCCGTTACTGTTTCGGTCATAACAAATCAAACTGAACATGTTTTGTTTATAGTTGAAACGTGGCTGGAGTTAACACTCCGGGTTTCGGCCCTTAGGGTCCAGATTTCGAACTAAGAAGCTCTGATACCATATGTAATGCCCATATCATTCTAAGCATTAATTTAATTTCATAAAAATTCATTTTCTAAACGAAGATAACGATTTCACAGCATATATTTATTTTCTCACAACAATTTCGGTAATTTAGATTTATCACAGGGTAATAACTTTCTGGTAAAAATGAGATAAATGCATAACATGACAAATACCTGATACTGATGCTAATTTCTACTGCCTTGCTGCCTCTGCTCTTGCTGATACACAGATTAACCTTGCCACAAACAAGCAAATAACTACCCAAAACTACTGTCCTCCCTGCCAACTAGGAACACTACCTAGCTCCAGGATATCTACGGATATCCTGGCCCTCCGTGCCCAAAACCTTTAGCAAATCAGTGCCTCCCTTGATCAAAACCACAGTCCATAACACTCTATTCCTTGCTTACAGCAAGCCAACAGTCCACAGAGAATATAACAGTCCACAGGAAATATCACAGGCCCGCAGCCAAAACAATCAAGCGCAACAATTCGCTGCTCATAGCTAAACGCAGAATCTCTCTGCTTCCGGCAAATATAGTGGTCCTGAGCTCACAGCCCCGCAGCATCCATCCCCGCCGAATGGACTTCTCATCCCCCTTTTCCCATCCCTTATTCCTCCCTGCCGCCTCACGCATTAACTCGACCACCAACCCCCTCCATGAGTCCTCCGACCTGCGTCCCCCAATAAATTTTATTGCCTCGGGATTTATGGGCTCCCGCACCCTGCATACGTAACTCTGTTGTTATCCCCATTCTTACTGATTGTCTTTTAAATCGGTTTATCAGATCATTGAATGCAGTCTGCAATCAATGTTATTTTATTAACTGTAATTCTTCCCTAACTAAATCTTGCTTAATAATCTTTAATCATTTATCAGTTTAGGGGCATTACACTTCCATCTTCTTGTTGATTCTTTGGAGATGGCTCCATGTAAGCCAAACAATTTTTTTTCGGAGATGATGGTTGGGTCAAACAAGGTTTCGACCAATGATAGTGGAGCAGTCTCCCTTCTAGTTGTTTTTATAGTGATAACAAATGACTTCTTTTTCTTTCTTTTTTCTGCAGGATTAGGTGTTTGACCATCTTTTGTGACTGTTTGTTGTGTTGTCGGGATGATTTGTTTACTTGCTTCATTTTTTTATTCTTCAACGTGATGGTTGTTTTGTTTGTTCATATTTTATTTGTCCCGAATCTTTGGATTTTATACAATAATATTCTCAGTGTCTGTGGGATCTATCTCTGGTAAAGGTTTTTCATTCTGTGGTTTTTCGATATTCTCCGCTTGGGTGCTTGGAGTGTTTTTTTCTTTCTCTATGTCATTATCATTTTGGTTAATCCCAACCTGTCGTGTTTCAACTAAATGCACAACTTTTCTTCCTGACTTGATGCTTCAAACATATGGTTTTCATGTTGTTTTATTAATATGGTTGGTTCATTAACTTGTATTGCTTCTACTGGTTGTTGTCGATGGTTTCTATATCAACATCATTTGTCTCAACTGGTTGATCTGAATCTGTGGCTTCAGACAAATCATTGATAATGAGTTTCCTCTTATTTTTCTTTGCAGGAACTTCTTCTATGACTGGGACTAGTTCTGTAGGGGGTGATTCCCTGGTGAGGTCAATTGTTACATCAGGTATTCTTTTCTTGCTTGTTGTTACTTTCAGTCTTAATTCCCATTCTGTCATGTTCACTGTAACTTTAGTGGGGCTGAAAAAAATAGTTGTGCTCTCCAGATTATGTTGCCTCTTTTCCCCTCTTGTTTCAATCTGTCTGAGCAAACTCTTTATGTTATTTACTTTTTGGATGGCCTCCTTCATCTATAGCCCAACAAAGGAACTATAGATATTCTTCATGGTAGTCATTTCTTGTCGAGTTTTCTTTAACTTGACAACGATCTTAAAGGTAATACTTGTCATTTTTTCTTTCATGATTGGGTCATTGAATTTGATTCCCTCATTCAACTAGAATGTATCTCTCCATATCTCCTCATTGTCAATATCTAATGCTTCTTCTTTGGAAACTTTCTTCCCTTTGGTATTTTTATTCAGTTGCTTTATTTTTCCTGGAGAAGGGTTTTGAGGGACTAAAACCAGAGATTGTAAATCTTCAATAAACGAAACTGTAAAAAGGGTATATTCTCTTTATTCTTCTTTATCTCCATCAGTCAATGGTAACAAAAGAGGCATCCCTATCTGTTGTGCCTATGGCGAAATTTCTAGGTTCTGATTGACTTGTGTTTCTAAGTCTGCGAAGATTTCCTCTATTGTCTATTGGTAGTGTAATTATTTTGGCTTGGGTGCCGATGCAACTCCGCACCAAAGCCTTGTGCAATCGAGATCAAGATGAAATTGGCAGGGTGACGGAATAGATCATCGAATTGCTTTCTCAACTGACCATCTGTGGGATCTATTTTTCATTGTGACAACCCATAACTAGAAAATTTATTTTAGTGGAAGTGGGTTAAATGTAACTATTTGATTTGAAGAGAAAACTATGTATTTTTGCATTGTCAAGGTATTCTTGGCTATGAATGTTTCTTCTCCTATAGGCCCATACTTCTCCACTACTATCCATATTAGCAGTGATGGAAACTTGATGGCTTGTCCCGAGTCTTGAAATTCTTTGCAGTTGGTTCTGAGCATGTCAGCCAAATGTTCTTCCCAGTTGAACCTTTCCGAATTCTGATATACTTGAGCTATTTCTTCGACCATTGTCATCTTTACATTGGATGATCGACCTGCTGGTGTGAAACATAAATAAATTATGATAGCATCCCAATGAGCTTTTGGGTCGGTGATTTTGTTGATCGACAATCCCTTAGAGTTTTTTTTTGTTGTCAACCCTATTAATATTTGCATCCAATCGTTAGGATTGGTCAATTTGGGTACTTTAGCTTCTGCTCTTGGAATTCCAAAAATCTTGTAGAGGAGTCCATTGGTTATTGCAATGGCTTCAATTAGCCAAAGGTATCCCTGATGATACCGACTAATGATGATTTTTTCCACTTCTTCTTTCCAACAACCCATGTCAGCTACTTGTGGTGTGCCCAAGATATGTTGGATTCTTTCTTTTTCCAAGAATTCAGTTTCAAATTTCCAACTTCCTTCCTCTATTTCCCATTCCATAAAGTTTAACCAATGATTTCCCCAGTCTTCTTCCTCCATCTTTGCGAGTTGGATATTTTTCATCCGGATTTCCAATGGTGTCACGGTAGTTCTGTCAAAAACTTTCCTCATCCTTGAATCTTCGTTTGTGCTCTCGACTTAGCCTCTCATCCTTGACATTTGGTGATTCTAAGTATTAATTTCTGGTAGTGTTAGCAGGTTTATGGTTTCATTTATTTGCTCGTTTTGCGCAACAGTTAATTGTGGAGGTGAGAACAATAGTGAGGAAAATCATATGCTTCTTCCAAATTTATAGATAGTGGTGAAAGCATTAGGTTTAGTGCATCGAGTTCTCCTCGTATGTCATGTTCTTCCATCATAAAGATTGGAGGTATGAGTGGGTCGAGCGAGTGGACATTTAAATCGTTACTTGGTTGGAATTCTTTTACATCCCGTCGGCTATTAAATGTAAGATATTGTTGTTGAATTTCGTGTGTATCCTTATATTCAGGGGTTGTATGGGTGGTTGTATAGCGACCATTTCCATTATTAAAGTGTACATCGACTTTTACCTGTCTCGAATTAAATTCTCCATCTCTATCGACATTGGTGTTGTCTTGGTCGGTGTTGTCCTTGATGATGTTCCCTCTATTGATACATGGTTTATATGTAAGATGATCAATCGGAGTTCTTTATCCATCTCTGTTACTTGACTGACTTAATATACGTCGATGATCGCTTGCTTGTTCATTTATTTTGCTGAATTTTGCTGAGTTGGACTAATGTCTTCTTTTCTCATGCCAATCATAATTTCTTGATTTATGTTCATACGATCTTCGCTCGTCTGTACCATGCTTTCCTAAACCATTCTCACTTGATCCTGGACTATTCCTTTCACTCGATTATTTTCTTATGAGTATTTTTCTTAGATCAATCAAAGGTGTAGAATGTTGAGAATATATTCTACTATCTTTTCTCGGGCTTGACCACAGACTAATTTCTCTCTCCATTTTATTGTTTCTTTTCCTTTAGTGTTATGGATACACCTTAAGTACTTTTAACTTTTCAGTTTTTTACCTGAATTTTCTAACTTCCTTTTTTTTATTATTATTTTTAAGCAAGGTTTGTTTCTTATAAGTTTGATTAGTTATTTTAGTCGGTTCCTGTTGGAAACGCCTTTCTAATTTTTGCTAACAGGGTTCTATTTTCTTCTATACTTGGTATTTCTTTAAACGAGCTCCATTAATTAGTTTCTTAAATGGATTCCATAATAGCATTTTGAGTTGGACCACTCCAATTGATTGAACGTATTCCACCACATAAGGCCCTAACCATGTTGTTTCCAATTTTTTGGGTTTGCCTTTTATACGACTGTCATACAGTAAGACTAAGTCTCCCTCTTGTATATCCTTTTTCTTCAAGTGACGATCATGCCACAATTTTTGTTGTTGTTTATGAACTTGTTGATGATGAATTTCTATTAACCTTTATCCATCTAGTTTGTTTAGTTGGTATAGTCGGTCATTCAGGTTGTTTACTTCATCAAATTTTTCTATATATGCAACCCTATCAGAATTATTCCAAAATTGTAGCGGAATTACAACTTTCTGACCATAGACTAGTTTGAATAGCATCTATCCAGTCGATCAATTGAATGATGATCTATATGCCCATTGGATTGTAGGAATATTATCATCCTAGTCATATTCATTTATGCCACATATTTTCATAAGTCCCTTGTGTAATGTTTTATTAAATGCTTCGACTACTCTGTTTTCTTATGGGTGGTAGGATGTCATTTTTCTATGGTCGATTAAGAATTTTTACAGTAAAACTTTAATTGTTTCATTTACAAAGTGCATTCCGTAGTCGTTGATTAGTATCATAGGGTAGCCAAATCTTGTGATGATGTTCTTGTAGATGAATTTAGTTGCTACTTATTTGGTACATGATTTGACTGGCTCAACTTCTTCCCATTTAATCACATACTTGACCACAATGATTATGTACTTAGCACCAGTTCTCCTTTCCCTGTGTGGGAATGGCTCGACAAAGTTGATAGCTCATATTTTAAAAGCTCGATTAGGGTTTATCGAACTTAGTGGAATTTCGTGTTTCCACAAGGGTCGTCCCAGTATTTGATAGTTATCACATTTTTTAACTTGATCTCGATAGTATTTATGTATAGTCTACCACCACAGGCCTGCTTGTAACATATTCCTGGCTATTGTGTTAGCCTGAAAATGTCCTCCAGCTGCTCCTACATGGGCTTCATTCATGATATCCTCACGTTCGTGTTCTGGAACACATCTTCTTAGCACATCGTCCATTCCCATTTTTTATAAGTATCCATTAATGATTGTGAATGGTGCAGTTTTCATGGCTAGAGTTTTCTTTTTGTTTGTCAGGAGGTCCTCCAGAGATTTTCCTTCTTCTAAGAAAGTGGCAATGTCTTGTAAATCCTTAGTGTTGGAGTTACTTCACACACACCTAGGATTTATTTTTCCAAAGGCTTTTCCTTGTTTATTAGTCATAATTAGTCATTATCCAATCTCCTATATTTTAGGGGAGAATATTCCACCTAGAGAATATTCTCTTTCAGTTGACACTTCAGTTTGACTAGTTGAGTTGAGTTTAGATGTTGCATTGGTTTTGTCACCATGTAACATTGGAATCATCTCCAGATAATGCACACTTTCCTTGGGATCATCACTAGACTGGTGCATTACCCTTGATTCCCCGAGTTAACTCCTCACTTCTCTCTTTTCAGTCAGTTAACTGAAGACTAGTTGAATAGTTAACTCAACTAGGTGGAAGTTCACTCACGTAACTTCCTGAGAGACTAGACTAGGTGGAAGTTCGCTCCTGTAACTGTTGGTGTTTGTCTAGATCACTCTATACCACCACTATGGTGCATTGGTTTTCCTCCAGTGTGCACTCATTGATTTATACAGAGTATATCAAGTGTAAATTATTCATTATTCATAACGGTTAATGAGAATTCTTCTATTCTTTCTCAAATTCTATCTGCCAATGTGTGTATTATTGTTTATCTATATCTATTCTATGTAGGATCAACACATTTACATGGTATTAGAGCCGATGGACTTCTAAACCAATTTTTTTTGCAGGTACAAAAGATTGAAGATAGCGGAAATATGGATTTCCAAAAAGAATTCATTCTTGCACCTTACAACTATTTTGCATGGAAGGAGAAAATATCCATACATCTCTGAACCAGAGGGTTGTACTAGTTAATATTGAATATAGATACAGAACTGACATCAGCCATAGAAAAATCCATGTGCTTAAATCGCATGGATGAGGCACTCAAAACAATTTTCAGTCTTTTTTCTCCCGATCTCCTTTTTCACATATCTTCTTGTAAGACTTCCAATGAAGCCTGGACCAACTTGGAAGGGATATTTGGAAAACAAGATGATATGAGGGGACACATGATGGAGGTGGATCTTCTCACATTGGATCCAAAAAGCTTCGACAATATCCAAGATTTCTTTACAAAATTCAAGGATTTACTGTCGCAACTCAAAGCTTGTGGGGTTGATAAATTGAAGGAGGAGAAACAAATGGTTCTCACCATTCTCTCCAATCTTGGTCCTGAATACTCTGTATTCATATCCAAAATCCATTATGTCATATTCTCCTCTGGAGCCACCTAGAGGATGCCTTCTCTTGAGGACTTTATCGAAGCCCTTACATAAGAGAAAACCAAGCTCATCAACATGGGTACAATCAAAGGCCCAAGGATGCATGCACTCACTGTTCAATATGGCAGACAAAAATATCAGAAATATAAAAATTAAGATAAACGGAAAGCTCTTGCACATCCGAAGAAGGAAGGGTACACAAAAACCTTCACCGATGCCTCCGGATCCAAAGGGGAAAAGGGAAGAAAAGGTGAGAAATGCATGTACTGTCACAAAGGATTCCATCTAGAATCTGCATGAATGCAAAAGAAAATAGACCTAATGTCTCAAATACTTCAGCAAAACAACCTTGGAGATCACATCCCCGAGGGTGCTAAGAAGAAGAATCCAAAAGATTAGAATTCCAAGAAAGCCAATTCTAGCCATGCCTTGATTGCCATCAACTCCTCTCTCGATGCTTGGATCATTGATTCAGGAGCATCAAATCACATGGTTGCCTCAAAAGAAATATTTCTTCATTGTATGCATGCAAAGGTCCTCCTATTCTAATGGGGGACAACTCTTTTATCGAATTCACCGACAAAGGAAGGATTGAACTCACCAACGGAAGCTTCGAGAATGTGTTGCACGTTCCCAAACTTTTTCATCAACCTTCTCTCCATGTATCAAATGATGAATTATGGAACTGGAAATAAATTCATATTCAAACCAAATTCTGTGGAGATCTATGACATGAAAACCAACTCCAGGGTTGCTGCCGGTGAGGTAAATCATCAGTCTAGATTGTATACTTTTTCTGAATTCATTGAACCTGATTATGCTTTACTGCTTACTCATGCTGATGAAAGTAGTAGGATATGGAACAAAAGGTTTGGACATTTTAATTTCAGATACATGCAACAACTTAGCAAGCAAATATTGGTTGATGGTCTACCACACATCCATTTCTCCAAGGGAGTATGTGAGGGTTGTGTTCTCGGAAAACACCCTCTAGAGAAATTTGACAAAGTAAAGTCTTAGCGAGCTTCTGCACCTTTAGATCTAATCCAAAGTGACCTTATGGGTCCTTTTCCACATCCATCCATCAGCAAAGAGAGGTTTGTTCTCATTTTTGTTGATGATTTCTCACATTGTACATGGATCTACTTTCTCAAGAAAAAATCCGAGGTCTTTCAACACCTCAAAGATTTCAAAGCCTTGGTTGAGACAGAGTTCGGAAAGAAGATCAAAGTCCTTTGAAATGATAATGGGGAAGAGTATGTAAATCATGTGATCCATAATATTTTCCACGAGGTAGGGATTCAGTTGCAGCATACAATTCCCCATACTCCACAGCAAAAAAAAGTTGTTGAGCGAAAAAATAGATCTCTAAAGGAGATGGCATCTTGCATATTGCATGCAAAGTCACTACCACAAAGACTATGGGCCAAAGAACTTAATTGTGCAACATACATCCAAAATAGATCTCCCCATAGATCTGTCAAGGATAATACCCCCTATGAGGCTTGGAGTGGCCTCAAATCGGAAGTGACCCACTTTCACATTTGCGGTTCACGTGCATGGGCCCAGATTCTCTCTTAAAAGAGGAAGGAAATTGATCCACAGAGCACTGAGAATATTTTTGTTGGATACCCCAATGGTGTAAAGGGATATAGAATTATTGATCTTTCCTCAGACCGGCTCATCATTTAGTGTAGTGTCCAATTCGAGGAAAATGTCTCACATGTACCTCAGTAGCCGCATGCAGACACCTTCATTCTTCCACCTGTCCAAGATGATGAGCATGCACATGTCAACTCTTCTTCAGATGAAAGTTTTGATTCAGATAACTCAAATGATTTAGATTCAGAGTCATTACAATCATATGCAAATTCAAAGCATCCAGATGTAGTTACGGATCCAGAGCAGAGGCCCAAGTGGGCACAAACTACTCTTTAGGATACAGGGGATCTCATTGGT